>JAFVLL020013903.1:0-135821 GCA_021397915.2 Tor tambroides | reverse complement strand
TCTCGTATTTGTTTGACGAGGTACGTCTTTTCGTCGTTAAACTGCTCGTCGTCTGTGCGATCCTTCTGAAAGTTGCTAAGGAAGTCGATGAGTTTTGTTTGGTTCTTCAATAGAATGTCTACGATGGGCTGGGTTTTATTTGGATTGGCCACAAACACCTGAAGAAATGCACAGAAAAAAATGAAGATTAAGAAAAAAAAAAGAATAAAGATTAAGATAAAATTTCAATAAATTTGTTAAATTCATAAAAATGTTGATTTTTTTTTCTTTATATTTCAATTTGTTCCTTACACAAAGCTATCATATGTGACCCTGGACCACAAAACCAGTCATAAGTGTCAATTTTTCGAAATTTGAGATTTATACATCAGAATAAATAAGCTTTCCACTGATGTGTGGTTTGTTAGGATAGGACAATATTTGGCCGAGATACAACTACTTGAAATCTGGAATCTGAGGGTGCAAAAAAATCTAAATATTGAGAAAATCGCCTTTAAAGTTGGCCAAATGAAGTTCTTAGCAATGCATATCAAAAATTAAGTTTTAATATATTTACGGTAGGAAATTTACAAAATATCTTCATGGAACATGATCTTTACTTAATATCCTAATGATTTTTGGCATAAAACAAAAATGGATCATTTTGACCCATATAATGTATTTTTGGCTATTGCTACAAATATACCCCAGCAACTTAAGACTGGTTTTGTGGTCCAGGGTCACATATGGCCTTTAGAAGTTTTGGAACATAATGCATATGTCATATAAACCACAATTTTGATCGCTTTATGGTGTTTTCCCCCCATTTTGGAGTTGACTGACATTTTTCATGCACCATTTTTTTTTTTTTTGAAAGAATAAGGTGTACCTTGAAGACATGGAAAGCCTCAAACTGAATGTTGGGGCTCTTGTCTCTCAGGAGGTTCATCATGAGCTTCAGGTTCTCTGGTTTACTGATGTACCGTGTCATGACTGTGAAGTTGTGTCTGTCCAGGAGCAGTTCACCCAGCAGCTGTCACATAACACACAAACACGTGATGTTAATAACAAGACAGGCTAGAGAAGACAAAAATCAATGTCACAACACACACCTTCAACGACTGTCTCTTGGTCACGTAGTTCTCAGAGTGAAGCAGTTTCTCATAGTTATCAAAAACCTGGAAGATCAAGGACATTAAAACATTAAAAATGTTAGTTTTCCTAAATTCTATGATAAAAATTAACAACCAAAAAAAACATATTACCGCGTCATAGTTCTGTTCTAAAAATTCCGCCACCAGAACCTTGTGTCTTGTGAGCAGGTCCTGTAAAAAAAAATTTAAATAAAGTGCAATGAGTACCATTTAACAATTTATGTAACAATTAACAATGTGTTAAATAAAAAATAAATATATCACTTACCTTGAAGGTGGCAAACGCATCAGAGGCGATGTCAAATGTGGACATCTCCACGTAGCCGAAGAAATCTTTAAAGTGTTCAGAGTGGAGGACGATTTTGGCGAGAGGTTCATGCCGGATGCACTCGCGTAGCATAATCCCACAATTCAATGCCACCTGAGGAGTCTCATACCTGCCACAGCACCACAGCAGAAATGTTAAGTTCGCATTAATCTGAAGCCATGTTCAGGAAAACACAACTTCATGATGTTTGGTCTTCTGATCTTGATTTTGCAAAAATGAATAAATGGTTTCTGATGGAATGAAAACAGGGACGTGGACATTTCAAAGCTTTTCCAAGCCAGCAGTTTCAAAGTAACATGCTTACGTGCTACATTTCAAAAATACCTATCATCTCTCACCCTTTGAGTAAGATGAAAAGAACTTCCTGATGAGAGCAGAAATATTCCACCGTTGGGCTGCGGGTCCCGATCTGCCTGCGCAGGATGTTGTTGAAGATCTGACAAACATCCTTTTTACCCTGTGAACACACATCAACAATGTTGTTATACCCATTATTACAATCATAAATAAAAAGATAAAAGAGAACAAGTCGCATCCTCACCTCAAAATCGATGACCTGCAGGTTTTCCACCAGTGAGATGAGCAGGCCGCTGTTGTAGAGCTCTTGGGCCAGTTGGGCCACCGTTTCTGTGTGTGGCTCCTTGTCGTTAGTGCCGTACAGGATCTCCTTCATCGCTACCAGACATTTCGACACCTCCTCTGAAGCCTGACAAACACACAAAAATCACTTTTTCACAAATAATCACTACAAAACGTGCTGATAACTCAATACATTTCCACACGTGTGTGTTTAGAGCATATGGCATCAATGCCGCATAAAGCTCTGAACAGCTAAAAGGATTCTGGGTAATTTCACACGTAAGCTCATTATACAAAGAACATCATTAGCTATTTATCAGCTGCTGAAACAGCTCGGTTTGAAAGTGTGGAGGTATTGTGGAGCATATGGATTTCCCTCCAGCTGGAAGAGCCCCAGGCCATCGGAGTTACAATCAGCAGGTTCCCAGCACTTCAAACGCTTGACTTTAACACAGGGCTGCTGAAAAGAGCCTTAGCGGGCAGATGAAAATGAGCAAGAGGTCAGGCAGTGGAGCGATATTCCCACCTCTCCGACATCTTTGTACTCGCAGCACAAACACAAGTGCTTCCAGGAACCCGAACTCTTGCTCATTTGGGTCTATTAAGGATGTACTGAAAATGGGGTTCATATTCAGTAAATTGAGCCACTCGTTGACATTGAGATTAAAATTAAAAGTTACCTTAAAGGGTAAATTCACCCAAAAATAAAAATTCTGTCAATTACTCACCCTCATGTCATTCCAAACCCGCAAGACCTTCAGTCATCTTCGGGACACAATATTTTTGATGGAATCTGAGAGCTCTCTGACCCTCCCATAGAGCAAGGATACTACCACGATCAAGGCACAGAAACATAGCAAGGATATTGGTAAAATAATCCATGTAACATCAGGGGTTCAAACGTAATTTTGAAAATCAGTGAGAATAGTTTTTGTGCGCAAAGAAAACAATTTATTCAACAATTCTTCTCCCCGACTTCCGCCTTTTTGGAGAGTACCCCAGAACATAATCAAATTAATCAGCATTGTTTACGTTCAGCATGCGCGCACTATCTACTGAACGTAAACAACGGTGATTATGTTGATTATGTTCTGGGGTACTCTCCAAAATGGCGGAAGACGGTAATAACTTGTTATTATTGTTTTCTTTGCGCACAAAAAGTATTCTCGTCGCGTTGTAAAATTACGTTTGAACCCCTGATGTCACATGGACTATTTTACCGATGTCCTTGCTATGTATCTGGACCTTGATCGTGGTAGGATCCTTGCCATATATGGAGGATCAGAGAGCTCTCAGATTTCATCAAAAATAGGTCTTATGGGTTTGGAATGACATGAGGGTGAGTAATTAATGACAGAATTTTCATTTTTGGGTGAACCCTTAAAAAAAAAACAAAAAAAAAAAACAACATTAAAAATTATTTACTTGAAATAAAATAAGCATTAACTAAATATAAAATACAAAACTGAAAAAACAATTATTATCTCACTATGTGCCAATGCAACATTTCACATTTTCATTTAGTTTAACTTGAAGTACTAAAATAACTAAACCTAAGTAAAATATAATAAATGTAATATGTAAAATGTAATAAATATAGAAACAACACAGACATAAAAAAGCTATAAAAGAGACAAATACATAAAATTACAACAAAATTAAATTAAAGTGAAAATTTTAAAAATACAATCCAATTCAAAATATGAAACTATATATATTAGCAAGTAGTATATGACACTAAAATAACTGACATCAACAAGAAAAATACCTATAACAAAGCTCTTTGGAAGAAAAAAAAAAAAAAAGTCAGTCGTCTAAAGAGGAGTTCTGATTAAATAAAATTTTCTCAGATGCTAATCTCAATTTCAGACTGCATGTCTCCGTTAGTCTGGTGTGCACTGCTCACAAAACTGCCAAAGGTCATTCAGACATTTCCCTACCCTAAACAGCAAACTATATTAAAAAAAGTTGACTGGATTTAAGTTAATACTCAAATCAAGTGTGGTGAAGCACAATTACAATCTTACTTATATCAAAATGCATATCTACATTTTGAGCACATTTTATTATAGGATAAGATTAGTCTCAGCCTCAGACATCATGCCCATGGAACGCTGGCCAAACGTCTGATGCATATGGCACACTTTTCTGGAAACACTTCAGGAATGTCGAAGTCGTCATCTGACTGGTTGAATTAAACCGGATTTCCGGGAGATGCGAGTGTCGCGTTTATTTTCAGTCTGCCGGGAAACAAAGATGCCGTGGCCCAAACCCCCTCAAGAAAGAAGAAAGCCGTCGTGTTTACAACTGTGACGACAAACGCTTATCAGGGTCAACTAAACGCTGGCTTTTCAAAAGTATGTGAAATATTTAAATTTCACGGCACAGAATCTTTAAAATACATCCGAGAGTTTCACACACCAGTTTGTTATTGTGGCGACATTTCCACTCCCTGAAACATGACGCTGAACGAAACAAACTATGATTGGTTGTTTGACATGTCGGTCAAAAGGCCTCACGGGCAGGCCTTGGCCAATGAAAGCGGCCGTCTATTCCAGACCTTCAGCCGTCAGTCTGAAGGTCTGGCTACGCGAGAGACTAGGATAAGATGAATCATGTCCACTGCTGAATGAAGTTCTCCGTCTGATCTTCTGCACTGGTTTAAAACACTTATTTGCCTTTGGCCTGGCCTACGTCTCTGAAAAAGCAAATGAAAAATGCAAAAACACACTGGAAAAATCAGCAGTGGAAAGAAGGCAGATTTAGAGGACAACGCTGATATTGTGGTTAAAAAGAGCTATAATGTGTCTCAGGGTAAAGCTGTACAGAGACCTAGGAAACTTGAGCATCATCACTCAATAGTCGAATTCATTATGCAATCATCTGAGGGTTTCTGTAACAACTGGGATTAATACCAGAATGAAATGGAATAAAATCCTGGGATGAGAGTGGAAAAATAAGGGGGAAAAAAATCTGACCGGTGGACCAAGGTAAACAGAGGGGAAAATTTACTAAACTTTTGTGCTACATTTGCACAATGTATTTCAGTGTAAAAACACATGTAGTCCATCTTAAGCGAGCACTAAATGCACTGGAACGGCCCTGTGCTAAACTCTTGTCATTCTTTTCTGTGTAAACACGCCT
The DNA here is from genome assembly GCA_021397915.2 of Tor tambroides. Taxonomy (NCBI): domain Eukaryota; kingdom Metazoa; phylum Chordata; class Actinopteri; order Cypriniformes; family Cyprinidae; genus Tor; species Tor tambroides. The sequence continues at coordinate 130,637 of JAFVLL020013903.1, read as the reverse complement.
CATTTGTGGCAAATTAAGCTTATTAATCATGATGGAGTGATTCTGTACAGTCCTGTGAAGTATGCCAGATTAAAAAGCTAGCAATCAGAGCCTGCCTGCAAGATGGGCAATAACTCCTCACCAGCATGCATTTTTTTTTGCCATGTTTGCACTGTTACCTAATATAATTCCTATAGTGAAACAAGTATTATCTGCAGATTTTATTCACTCATAATACCCACAGGGACTGCTCTCAAACTCATACCTTCTCTGTCTTCTTGTCCTGCTTGACCAGGATTGAGAGGTTGTCCTTCAGGGTCTTCACAATTTCTGTGGGGTTCTTGTGAGATTTACCAAATAGTGGCATGGTTGCAGCTGTAGACTTCTTGCTTCAGAACCTGGAGTAAATAAAAATAAAAAAAGAACAGAAAAGGACACAGGTCAATGGTTTTGACTGCCCTCTTCAATTCTGACAGCAAAACTCCGAGACAAAATACAAAATCTTCTACAGTTTAAAGTAGGCAATTGCCTGAAATATTTAACTGGGAAATACTCTATGGATCAAACACAGCACAAATACATATTTGGCAGAACATAAAATTTCTCATGATCTTCAAAACCTTTTTAAATAAAATGTTTAAATGCTTGAAATTAGACAAACACAAACATTGCCTACTGCCTACTTACGAATTTCTTTTAAAAAACAAAATTGTCAAACTTTTGCTGACTATTATTCAATGAATATTTTTCTAAAAATGTGGTCAAGTCACAAAGAATGAGTAATTTTGTCCCATTAAAATGTACTATTAAAACTAGTGCTATTTTAGTATTATTTATATAGGCCTATTACTGTAATAATATATAGAGTATCTTATTTTTTTCAGCTTTCATTTTAAATTTAGAAGTTTTAGTAATTTTGTTGTACTTTTATTATTAGTTTTTGTCATTTTTATTTAGGCTGTTAGTTTTTGCATCTAACACCTATATTTACAATTATATTTTATGCTTTATTTCAAATAATGAAAATTGATCTGTAATAGTTTCAGGTTTACTTAACAATAACAACACAGATTAAAACTAATTACACATCACCAATAATAATTAAAGACAGTAATGATCTGAAATTCCACCTCAGGCTGCTAGTGGCTTTATGTAATTTCAAGATTTTTTTTTACTTCCACTTCAAACTCCTCACTCATTTGTTCCAACCTCAAAATAACATTTATTAAAAATCAAATTATTCTTCTCAGTTTGATTTAATGAAATCTGTGTATAGCAGAAACAAAGCCATTGTGACAGGGTTGACACCAGAATGAAATGTCAGAGGAACTTTTCAGAAGTGACTTAAACCACATGAGGAGAATATTCACTGTTTTTCCAAGAGAACCTAGTGAAACTTGTGACTGGTAATCCTGTGATCTAAGAACCTAAGCAGTGAGTGTGCGTGTGCGTGTGTGTGTGTGTGTGCGTGCGCGCGTGTGCGTGTGTGTGTGAGTGAGAGAGAGTCCTAGAGTCCACTGTTCCTGTTGGAAATTTCCTGTTCCTCCACCTGTCAACAGCTGCTCTTTGATCAGATTCCCTTCATACTGGTGCTGCGTTTGACACATCTAACAATATAACCTTACAATTAATGATTACATAAAGCATAGCCTATCTAGTTTGATAGCTTTGATAGCTAGTTTGATAGCACCTTCTGTAAAGAGTGCTTTTGAGAAACAACTCTAAAATGTTTTGAATTTACTGATCATACTGGTCTTGGTCCACTCTGCAATCTAGGTGTGTTTAAAGACTTACAATAATTCACTATGCAAACACTGCCAGCAATAAAAGCAAGACCTGACCCACCTCAGTCATGACAAAGTCATAAGTCATAACTGATCTCCAGCAACAAATGCCACCCTCACCTCACCCGCGTTTACTATCACAATATCACCTTAACCATCAAAAGGCCCATCGCTGAGGAATGTCACATGACCACATTTATTTAGCAGTGAGTGAACAGGTCTTCTATTTGCTGTGTGACAGTGTTAGGAATTTCATATGGTCCTTGACAAAGAAAAATAAAGAAGCTCCACCTTTGTTTACTATCTGTAAATACCACATTCAACATGGAAGAACTCACTCTGTGGCACATAGACTGCATAATTCATACAACAGCGAAACCCTTGTGAGAGACAGATAGTGATGAGAAACCAGTGAGAAATACACCAAAGAATACACAATTATTCATCTATTTGTCAAGACTATAACTATATAACAAAGGCAGTGATATTACTGGTAATTAAAACAATATTATTGCACTGGAATAGGGTAGAAAACGGCCACATTTATGCAAGAGTATAATAAATGTGGCAGGAGGACAAACAGGTATAATAAAATATATAAATACTAATAACAATATATATAATACATTAATAGAATATAATTAATATATATATATATATAAATAAATAATTTACATTTTATTTTATTAAATTAAATTATTAATTTTATTTATTTATTGCCAAACAACGTAGTTGTCTGGAATTTCTTGGTGAGCTCAAACACAACACAAAAAAAAAACAAAAACAAAAAAAAACAAGCAAACACATTCATACATACATACTGTACATAAATTATTCCAACCATTATAACGAATGAAATACAGATGTATAAGTGCCAGAAGAGTTTAAAACATGGACCATTCTATAATAGGTACAGTTCAAAAAGCATGCAGACTTAAGCGTGCCAGAATTTACTAATTAAAAAAATGTTAGCTGTGGGGACACAGCTAAACATATTTTGGTCATTTAAATTAATTAATAGTATACACACATAGCTCAAAAAATTAAAGGAACACTTTGAAAACACATCAGATCTCAATGGGGAAAAATATCAGTATAGATATCCAGCATGATATGAACTGGGTAATGTGTTAGGAATTAAAGGATGCCACATCGTTTGATGGAGTTTTTCTGGCAAAATTATACTAAACTCTTTAAGTGAGTTAACTTCATAAAAGAGTTTTCTACATAGAATAAAAGGGGGACAATCCAATAAAATATGTTTGACAGAAAGGGGAATCTTGCAGAACATGCATTGGGTAGGGTCTTCACCTTTAAGCAAAAATGCATGAGTCAGTCTTCATCGTTTGATGGAAATGAAAATTATCAACCTACAGAGGACGGAATTCAAATACACCCCAAAAATCAAAGTGAAAAAATTATGCAGCAGGCTAGTCCATTTTGCTAAAATTTCATTGCAGCAACTCAAAATGGCACTCAGTTTGGTCCTCAGTAGGCCCCCACGTGCTTGTATGCATGCCTGAGAATGTCCTAATGAGAAGATGGATGGTGTCCTGGGGTATTTCCTCCCAGATCTGGACCAGGGCATCACTGAGCTCCTGGACAGTCTGAGGTGTAACCTGGCGGCATCAGATGGACCGAAACATAATGTCCCAGAGGTGTTCTATTGGATTTAGGCCAGGGGGGCGTGGGGGCCATTCAATGGTATCAATTGCTTCATCCTCCAGGAACTTCCTGCATACTCTCGCCACATGAGACCGGGCATTGTCGTGCACCAGGAGGAACCCAGGACCCACTAAACCAGCGTAAGGTCTGACAATGGGTCCAAGGATTTCATCCCGATACCTAATGGCAGTAAGGGTGCCATTGTCTAGCCTGTAGAGGTCTGTGCGTCCCTCCATGGATATGCCTCCCCAGACCATCACTGACCCACCACCAAACCGGTCATGCTGTTCTCCACGGCTTCTCCAGACCCTTTCACGTCTGTCACATGTGCTCAGGGTGAACCTGCTCTCATCTGTGAAAAGCACAGGGTGCCAGTGGTAGACCTGCCAATTCTGGTGTTCAATGGCAAATGCCAATCGAGCTCCACGGTGCCGGGCAGTGAGCACAAGGCCCACTAGATGATGCAGGCCCTCAGGCCACCCTCATGAAGTCTGTTTCTGATTATTTCAATAATCTCTGAATTCAATAATTAAATGCCCTTAACTGAAAATTGAGTGTTTACTCTTATTATTATACATTACTGACACTCTATCCTCCAATTTGATACTGTTAAGTGCTTTGACACAATCTGTATTGTTAAAAGCGCTATATAAATAAAGGTGACTTGACTTGACTATTTGGTCAGAGACATTCACATCAGTGGCCTGCTGGAGGTCATTTTGTAGGGCTCTGGCAGTGCTCATCCTGTTCCTCCTTGCACAAAGGAGCAGATACCAGTCCTGCTGATGGGTTAAGGACCTTCTACAGCCCTTTCCAGCTCTCTTAGAGTAACTGCTTGTCTCCTGGAATCTCCTCCATACTCTTGAGACTGTGCTGGGAGACACAGCAAACCTTCTGTCAATGGCACGTATTGATGTGCCATCCTGGAGGAGTTGGACTGCCTGTGCAACCTCTGTAGTGTCCAGGTATCGCCTCATGCTACCAGTAGTAACAGTCAAAAAAGATGAGTAGGGAAAAAAATATCAGTGGCCTCCACCTATAAAACCATTCCTGTTTTGGGGATCGTCTCATTGTTGCCCATCTAGTGCACCTGCTGTTAACACCACACTGTTGTAACACACCAAAGCAGCTGAAACTGACCAGATCAATATCCCAGGAGTTTAACTGACTTGATGCTATACTCTGATTAAAAAGTGTATATATATATATATATATATATATATATGTATGTGTGTGTGTGTGTGTGTGTGACCCTGGACCACAAAACCAGTCATAAGGGTCAATTGAAATGTATATATCATCTGAAAGCTGAATAAATAAGCTTTTCATTGATGTATGGTTTGTTAGGATAGGACAATATTTGGCCGAGATACAACTATTTGAATATCTGCAATCTGAGGGTACAAAAAGATATAAATATTGAGAAAATCACCTTTAAAGCTGTCTAAATGAAGTCCTTAGCAATGCACATTACTAATCAAAAATTAAGTTTCGATATATTTATAGTAGGAAATTTACAAAATATCTTCACGGAACACGATCTTTACGTAATATCCTAATAATTTTTGGCATTATAGAAAAATCGACAATTTTGACCCATACAGTGTATTGTTGGCTTTTGCTACAAATATACCTGTGCTACTTATGACTGGTTTTGTGGTCCAGGGTATATATAACCTAAAACTGTTTAATTAAAAGTAATAAAATGAATTTACAATTAATGTAATCTCTCTTAATAAACAGATAATCAATAAATTATGCCATTAATTTTGACACTGTTGAAATAGTTTTCCCAAACAAAAACAATTTTTAAAAAATAAATTGTGGAAACAGTTTTACAGACTCCACATTATTCCATCACAAAAAAAGGTTGAATATATGCCATTTTTAACGCCAGTCGTCAGATTTGTGTGACAGAAGTTCTAAAAGCTGCCTATCAGGCCTTTAGGGAACCATCTTACAGAGTTGGTGTTGTGTAGAATCGTGCTGAAATGCATGTAGAATAGAGTGAACAGGCCCTCCGGTGCATGATCCGCGTGTGTTTGTGTTGAACTGAGTGAACGGGCCTTGCAGTGGTGTTATCTGTTTCAGGCCTGTTCACTCAATTCAACACAAACAGCAGCAGCAGAATTACAGCGTGACAGCGGGCGAGCCGCTCACAATGTAACACGCGAGCAGAACGGAGCAGAACGACACAGAACGGAACAATGAAGCAGTTCAGACGCTCGCGGCTCAAACACTCAGCCTGTCCGCCCTGTTACCAAAAACAAGCCCGACATGCGGAAAACTGGGCGTACGTTTAGCTTATTCTTGTGCGACACCAAAATAAAAGACACGCAGCTCTATGTTGAGAAATCTGAGCTTTGAAATCAACCAAACGTTTCTGTGAGGTGTGAAATGTTGAATACTTACAGTGCTGCGATGTAATTGTGTCTTCCGCGGCTGCTGTGGCTCTGTATGTGTGTGTTAGCGAGCAGCAGACTCTCTCTCTCTCTCTCTCTCTCTCTCTGTGTGTGTGTGTGTGTGTGTGTGTGTGCGTGCGCGCGCTGAACGTCAGCGGAATGTGTGCATAAGCGAATTAAACACTGACTGACTCAAACGCGTATATCTGCAAAAGACATGATGGGTTTGTAGCACAAACTCGCTGTCGGGTGGCTTTCCGCGGTTGAAGGATGATCTGGGATCGGTCCCGTGTCCGTCGGTGGCGGGTTGGTCTTCACTGCGCGAGCTGATCTCAGGTCAGATGCAGACTGGCGCTTCCTCCCTCACTGAGGCGAGGCGTCGTGTTACCCGGATGTGGATGTGTTCAGACTCTATTATGAAGAGATACAGGCTTAAACAAGTGCATGACTCATGATTTTGAATCACGACGTTTTAAACTGTCTCGTCATATACCTGCCTGAGCTATTGAACGACACCGTCACAGCCAAAGTGCGCAGTGTGTCGCGGAAGCGCTGAGACTGAGTCACCGACTAACTGCGAACGATCAGTGGCTGTTGCATGAAATCTGTGCAATCTGTAGAGGTTAAATTGGGGGAAAATATTATGCTACTTTGTTTTTTAATATACAGTAAGGATTTCTTGGAGTACAGTATAAATACTATGCTCAAAGTTTCAGTTCGTCTTGTATAATTTTCTGTATTTTTTTTATATTCCCTGATTGCAATATTTGTTGGCTGAAACAATGTTTGATATTACATTTTTTTTCTTCAATTGTTTTACTAAATTTAGCTGTAAGGCTGTTATACTGTATCTCTGTTGTGTCACCACCATTAGGATGTATTTTACTTAATATTTATAAATCAAGTTGGATTGAAAATGAAATTCTACCATAAAAGTTTCCCCATTTATCTTTCATTATCATAGTTAATACAAATTTGATAAAATAGTAAATTAAAGAAAATGGTTTTGTAGTGCTGTCAAACGTTTCATCGCATCCAAACTAAAAGTTTTTGTTTACGTAATGTGTACTGTGTATATTTATTATGTATATATAAATACACATACAATATATATTTTGAAAATATTTACATATATTTATATTAAAATAATTTATATTATGTATATTTAATATATGAACATAACTCTTTCTCTTTATATATATGCATGCATGCGTGTATTTATACATACATAAAAATAAATAGCATACATATATTATGTAAACAAAAACTTATTTTGGATGTGATTAATCACAATTAATCGTTTTACAGCACTAGGGTTTTGTTTCTTGTATAGTTTTAATATCAGCCCATAATTGTGAATAATTATATATATATATATATATATATATATTTTATCAAAATGAAATTAACACAAAAGTTTTCCCAATTGTCTTTTATCATCAACACATGTAATGAAAAATGTATAAACAAGACACTTTTTTTTTTTTTTTTAATTACAAAGGATTTTTTGTGGGTGCACAATGAATAGAGCTGATGCATGCAAGATCGAATTTGCTACATTTAATTCAAAGGTCATCTTCAAAGCAGAAATGAGAGAAATAGGAGGAAAAACAGCAGACATTTCCTTGACAAATCTGAGCCAGCAGAAGAGGATAGAACGATTCAGTGAAGTTTATTTAAGCCTAAGCACTTTAAATTCATTCATCTCATACATCCTCTTAGATACATATTTACACATGTACACAGATACGCGTCTAATACAGGAAAAGATTGAGAGGCAAAACTAACATGCAGCAATGTGCCACATAAAATTTAAATAGAAATGAACAATGATTTTTGTATTACTGAACATATTAAAAAGACAACATATAGTTATGGGGACATGAACATTTAAGCACAGTAAGGCTGTGGTCATCAAACTGTCAGAAATTATGGCTTGATTGAATCAGCTGATTTGAGGAATATCGATATAGATGAACTTTGTCAAGCTGTGAGAAATACTTATTTGACACATTAAAATGAGTCTTACAAAAGCTGAATGATGGTTACAACATGCCAATTATCGCTTTCCAGACATGACATTTTGAACAAACCAAATCAAACAATCTGTGGTGACAAAATAAATTACATAAAATGTGAACAATTGGTACGTTTGAAAAATTGCAATAATTGTACAGGAATGGTGCAGAACAGTAAAGTGACAAATACAACAAAATACAATGAAATCCATTTCATTGACACACAACAATAGTGGTCATAATATACAATATGTATATATATATATATACTGTTTTAATGAAAAACATGAGATAAAAGTTAATATCTGTACAAATCTTTTACAGGAAATAATTTAAACTATACAGCTGTTTTAGATTAATACATACAGTGAATAACAGGACTTTTCAGCAGGCATAACCTCAAGAATCTTTGTCGTATAAAACATCATCATTTCATCGTCTTGCTGCTACAGCAAATCAGACAGGAGCTTTAGACGCCAACAAAGTCAGACATTCCAAAAAGACACTGATATTCTCAACGCAAGATCAATAAAACCAGTGGAAGCTCATGTGGTCATACAGTAAAGTCCAATGAGAGTCCTTGTTATGTATATTTAAAGACTTTTAAAACCGCAGGCTGCTCTGATGTTAATGCCGACTCGACCGAGAGCCCTTTTCTCTTTTAATCTTTGAGGAAATGCATGCAGACGTGAAACAAACAGCATCACACTGATACTTTCAAAGTAAAGGAGAATTTCCACGGGGAACAGCAGACACTGAATGACCTTTTTTCTCTCTCTTATGAAGGAGAGAAGGTTGAGAAAGTGTGACTCTATATAAAATATCCTGAATAGCGCATATTGACCGCAGTGGTCAATTCCTTTCTCGGGTGACGAGGTTAAATACAGTACAAAGACTCGAGGAGCTTCAGTAGAAAGTGCACTGTGTAGGAGCTGCCACAAGGCGCTGGAGCAGCGGCTTCAGGCTTTGATGTCTGAGAAGCTTGTGTAGGTTTCGCTGCAGCTGGAGGATGTGCTGAGGTTTCCAGACCCACTGCCTTCTGTGGGAAAACACTCATTCATAAAATGAAGATTTCATGACTGGGATTTGTAGTGTGGTGGATGAAAAGCGGGAAGTTGCGTTACCTGAGCTGGAGAGGGATTGAGAAGATTTGGATTCTCCGATGAGAGTGAGCAGGTTTGCAGCAGGGACCCAGCCTTCCTTATTGGTCCGCAGATTACGTACAAACCTGAATCAGCACAAAGACATCGATATCACACCAGCCTCTGCTTACAGAAAACATTTTGTGATTCTAATTCGGTCGTCTTATAAAAACAAAAAAATGAGCCCAGACAATAATGTACGAGTGAAATTTACTTGTCATCCATAACAGGATTTAACCCTCAAAATGCCAAAATGGATCTATATTTAAAAAAATAAAAGTGGGCAAAAACAACAACAACAACAACAACAACAGTTCAAGAGGGCCACAAGATGACTTAAAATTAATACAATAAAATAATCTACCTACATAAACTAAATTAAATGCTAAAAAAACAAAAAATCTTATTTTCATTTGCCTTCAATAACTACTGATTTTATTTAAGAACTAAAGTTCTGGAATGCAGAACATATCATCTGGAATCATGAGAGGAATCATGGTCAATTCATTTAGTATATTATTAAATTAACCATGTGAATTAAATATAAGATAAATAAGCTGTTTTGTCAATTACAGCAGAAATACCAGAAATATCTTAGTGTATATGGCGGGTGTTTGAGTCAAAATGATCAAAAACCACAGTTTAATAGGTAACTGGGAACTGTCCTTAATAAAAAAATAAATAAAGCTGAAATAAACTAAATTATAAATAAAATCGCTTTGGCAACTAACTGAAATAAGTTAAACCACTAAAAAAAAAAAAAAAAGACTGAAATAAAAGTAAATTAAACCTTAACACTAATATTTAAACAAAAAAGGTCAAAATTAATTAAAAAAAAAAACCCTGAAAATATAAAAATAAAAGCAAATTTAAAATATGAATGAAAACTATACTATATAAATAATACTAAAACACTGATACAGGACAGTCATAATTGTTTAGATTGAGCATTTATTTTCTATTAATTGATTAAACAGAAAAAAGATTCATTGATTTCAATTATTGATTCACTGAAAACCACAAAAGAATGATCAGCTTGTGAGTCAAAGTGGTTTGCAATGTGTAACATGAGGATGAGTAAACGATGACAGAATCGTCGTAGTATTTACATAAACCTGAATGTGTGAATCTTACCAGCGTCCATCGTCTCCCTCTCTAACCAGCTGCACTGAGTCTCCGCTCTTCACCGTCAGCTCCTGTGGTCCATTTTTGTCATGGTCAGCAACTACCACATACCTGCCTGGAGACTGCACACACACACACAAACCCCATCAGTGGCTCAAGATATCTGCAAACAAACATGGATGGGACTCAAGAAATCGTGACGCTAGGCCACAATGACTCACCAGTTTTTTCCCTCCCTCATCCTCAGGATCAGAGTTCATGGGGTCCTCGGCACTCGAGTAACCGTCGTTCTCCTCAGACGCGTCCACAGACAGCGATGCCTTGGAGAAGCCTTGTGGAAGAGAGGACGAGTGAAACAATTGTGACATTTGGATTATGGTGAGACAATGAAAGAGAGGGATAAGTGGTGCTCCACAAAGATGGTGTGTGTGGAAGGTGAAGAAGAGACAGGCTCCGTTTCAAAACTTAGTGAGCTATTTTGCTGTCTACAGCTTACAAAATCGGCTGTCTTCTAAGGCAGCATGCTAAACATTAAGTTCCTGAAGTAAAATTCTTGGATTTCAAAAGAGTCTGGCATTAGCATGTTGCTAAGCTAACAACACAACAGCATTAAAAAAAAACATAGCAGACTAATTGTAGAAACCATTTTAAGCAAATTTCAAAATCAAATAGTAAGAATTAGGAAGTAACACTGAAATAAATGTAAAACTTTGTAGCAGAAAGAGTGAAATAGTATTTATTTTTTATTTTATTTTTTTACAGTTTATTCAACATTACTTTCCAAATCACCATCTTAGATGTTTTCACTGAAACTTTGCATTGGGAGTGTCCATATGATGCCTATGTAGGCAGCACACTAAGTTTTGAAACAAATCCAGTGTCTCTTTCTCTCATATCCATTTTAAAAAGAGGAACAGCTCCAGGCACTGATATAACAGGAAGAGCTGTTTGTGTTTTATGTTCAGACAGCCATGACTCCCATGATTTTGATGACAGTTTGAGAAGGCGGCATATGACACATTCGCAAATCATACAGAACATGTTTATGGAGGGATACATAAACATTTTTAGATCTGAATCAGTGGATAATTCTGGAGCCTGGAAGAGTGTTTGGTAGAAAGAGATCTGTGGTTTCAGAGTTGTAAAAGTGAATCCAGAACTAGCACCGCAAACCAGCAGACAGGAACCCAAACCAGACACTCATGCAGAGTTAAACCCATGTGTTTCCACACGAAGGGAAGTGCAAGTTGAAATTCTTGCACAAATTGACAAATTCTGGTTTGTAAATGTACGGTATTAAAGTATTAGCATGAATTGACTGTAAAAAATATTGTATTTATAGGAAATGAAACTTCATTTACTCACCCTCATGTTGTTCCAAACCTGTATGACTTTTTTGTTTTGTGGAAACAAAAGACTTTTTCATGCAATCTTTTATATGCAGTTACTACAAACGGGAACTGAAGCTTTCAAATTTCAAAAGGGGTGAAAAAGTATAACGTAAATGCAAAAATCTCCTAAACAGCTTTGTAGGAGGAACAGGTTGAAACTTCGTATTCACTGAAAATCTTGAGACTTTGAGAAATATTGCAGTTATCAGTCCAATTTGTAAATGAATCATTCTTTTGAGTTGGATCTTTTCAAATGAAGTGACTGATTTGGATCTCAAACCTGTCTGAATGATTCATTCATGACTCAAGTACAATTCACTGAATCAGGATCTGATTGAAATGATTCTCAAGTCAAAACCTCATAACAGTCAGTCAATAACAACCACTTCTGTGATACTTTTATGGCGCTTTCACTTCTTCTTTGAAGGCTGAATGCTTTAGTCTCCATTCAGTGCAAACGCATGGAAAACAGCAACCAGTAAACTGTGGAGAATTTCTCCTCTTGTGTTCCACAGAAGAAAGTAAGTCATACAGGTTTGGTCGGAACAACATGAGTGCGAGTAAATAAAGATGATTCATTTTCAGTGAACTATTCCTTTAAGAGTTTATCTAATCATTCTCTCAGCTGGAACAATTATAAGATATGAACTGGGCTGGTTTCACATTCTCCCAGAGTAAAGAACATTTCAGATCGACAATAGTAATTTATTGAGCAGTTATGTCAAAGAGATGCCATTTTAGTGCCGTGATATATTGTGCAAACCACCAATTACAGTGCAATAATATCATACCCTGTGGTTAGTGTTTGCTGTGAGAGAGCAATAAAGACACAGTTCATTCCCACACCAGGCATCTAGTTACCTCTCCTTTTAGTCTGCAACAGACTAGAAGTGCTCAGCCATCTCACTCGGGTAAGAGTGATGTGAGGACCTGCGTCTAAGGGAGAGGCAGCCGATAAGATTTCAAAGACTCCATGGATTTACCAACCACCCCACAGATTGTTGTTGCTGGTTGGGTGTACAGCACAAGTCATTTTGTTTGGATTGTAAATGCTTAAAGGGACAGTCCACCCAAAAATGAAAATTCTCTCATCATTTATTCACCTTCAAGTTGTTCTAAACCTGTATGACTTTCTTTTTTCTGTGAAATGTTGGTAATCAAACAGTTTCAATTCCCACTGACTTTCATTGGATGGACAAAAAAATACAATGGAAGTCAATGGGAAATGAAAACACTTGGTTATCAACATTCTTCTTTTGTGTTCAGCAGAAAAAACAAACTCATACAGGTTTGGGATGACAAAGATGAATACACAATGACAGAATAATCATCTTTTTGGGTGAACTATCCCTTTGTCACCTAATATAGAAGCATTTTAGTTTCGATTACTTTAGGCTGATGTATGAAAGATGGTGAAACAATATATGGAGGTGAAATAAAACTCGGCAACCACATAATATGATAAAATAAATATTCTGGAACACTGGTCATGGCTGATGTTGGAGGAGGGAATGCTGGGAGTTTTTAGGGGACAGTGTACCTCTGAAGCCAAACGGTGTAGGATCACTCTTAATCTCATGTCTTTTAGTTTTGTGGTCAGGACTAGGGGGGGATGATCCTGGCAGCCATAGCAAGGAGCGAGAAAGAAAAGGATAAGAGGACAAAAAAATCAGGAAAGAAGAAAGAGAAAGTCTATAACAGGGTTAAAGGAAAGATTCTTAAATATTATAAAGAAAAAAATGGCTCTTTTACAGGGTGAAAGCCTTTAAAGCAACATGTCCAGAAAGTCCTACACTGTGCCTTAATTATCTGCAATGTGACAAAACGTGATAATGGTTTTCAGAAATTTACCTGATCCAAAATCCCACTCTTCTAACCATATATTAAAGAAATACACAGTAAATAAATGGCTAGCATTTTCGGTTTTGGTGTGGAAGTTGTGTCACACCTGGTTAAGGCACAGTGAATAGCACTTAAGTGGTGATTGATCTAAATTGTAATACTACCAAGCTTGAACTATGATGTTAAACTGCTGCTAATCTAGACTTTCTGATCTACACTAGAGTCTAGTGTTTTCTGAGACTACAGTATACCTGGAGGGCAGAGAGAGACCATGGGTAGTGTTAGGCTTTTGCCACCAGAGGGCGCTATCAGTTCTGCAGTGGGGTTCAAGTCAAATATTAGTGAATATTCCAAATTAAATATTCCCAATTTATCCAATGCCACTGAAATCTGTGTTAACCTAATATTTTTAACTAAACATTGCAACTATTAAAGTTATGTTAAGCTTGCTTTTATATAAATGTTTCATCAGTATGCAGTCACCCGGTTTTAAAAGTATGATATATTCTTGTGTAAAGCTGCGAGCCCTCCTGTTGTACCTTTTTGACTCTTGAGGTTACTGAAGCCCTGCAGTGTAAAACGCTTTTTAGCCACTGCAGCTCTCTCTGTGTTGGGACTGGTGACAGTCTCGTCTATTCTCCACAGAGACAGAGAGAAAGAAAGAGGAAGGGGAAATAATGAAGGACGTTACAGGTTTAGTCAGGAAAAAAACAAAAAAAAAAACACAGGGGTTACAAAGAACATCACAGAAATTCACAGTCTAAGCAGCAAGAGGAAAGATAGCAGCATTCTGAATTGTGGGACACGTTAGTCTGGGGTTGTTTTCACAGACTGACTGATGTCATATATTTCCTGTGTAATATCAGAAAGATGGCTTTTGAAAAATTTTTGACTATGGAGAGTGTGTAGTGAGACTATATATGTGTTTGTTGAGAAGGGCTGACTGACCTTTGACCTTGTCATTATTTTTAAGTAAGACGGCTGTACTGGGATCTGCTGCTGTGGGTTCAGTTTTCTTCTCTTCTCCTTTCTTGAGGGTCTTTGGGTTGGTCTTGAAGGGGCTCAGGGTTAGGCTGGTGCTGGTGGGAGTTAACTGTGAGATCTGATCTGAGCTCTTCTGCTGTCTTGCTTCTGAAATACAACATCACATTATTAGATAACCACACACAATAAAACTGATGAGGTGAAGGGTGTCATTTTATATGCACTACTGTTCAAAGGTTTGAGAGGGCTACAATTTTTTTTATGTTACTGAAAAAGTCTCTTACGCTCAGCAAGGCTGCATTTATTTGAACAGTTAGTTAAAACAGTAATATTGTGAAATATTAGTACAATTTTTTTAGTACAAAGTTTTCTATTTTAATATATTCAGCAAAGCTGAATTACCAACATTACTCCAGTTTTCAGTGTCACATGATCCTTCATAAATCATTCTAATATGCTGTTTTTTTGTTTGTTTTTTTGCTCAATAACTATTTCGTATTATCAGTGTTGAAAACAGCTGTGCAGCTTTTTTTGTGGAAACCGTGATACTTTTACAAAGGATTCTTTGATTAAGAACAGCATTTTTTTTAAAAATAGAACCTATTTTGTAACACTATAAATGTATTTATTGTTACTACTGATCAATTTAATGCATCCTTGCTAAATGAAAGCATTAATTTCACTCAATAAAGAAAAAAATCAATTTATTTCACCTCTGCAGGCTTTTAGTTGCCCCGTCAGAACCTTCCGGATCTCATTCACCCATGCTGTTTTGATCTCTGGTGTCGGCGCCTGAAAATAACCAATAAAATGGTCAGAAAGGTAAGTGACAGGATCACAGAGTGTTGCTTTAAATTATGTACATTCAATGCTATTTAAATATTTAAACAATTTTTAAGTTTACCTGTACAATATACACCTCCTCTCGA
Organism: Tor tambroides; assembly: GCA_021397915.2. Taxonomy (NCBI): domain Eukaryota; kingdom Metazoa; phylum Chordata; class Actinopteri; order Cypriniformes; family Cyprinidae; genus Tor; species Tor tambroides. The sequence goes on along the minus strand of JAFVLL020013903.1, from coordinate 115,376 downwards.
GAATTACACCAGATCTCAAACTTTTTGTTGTCTCCTTTTGCGTTTTCAGTAATACCTACAGCACTCATCTGTCAGAGGAAAATATACATAAAAATAATCAGACTCAAACAGAAACCTGATATTCCCTGTCATTTATTTACATGCAAATATATCTATTTACCTTGAATGGAACTTAATTTATTCAAGACAAAACACAAATTAAACATGCAGATTTCATGGGCATTTCTTGTTTTTCTGGGTTATACTACACTAAAAATAATACATTATTCCTTGTTAATATTTGTAATAGAACAGTTTTGATAAAGAAGCTGATTTAGGATTGTAAAGTGATTTGGGGGATTTAATTTTTCAGTTCCCGTCCCACATTTTTAACCACTCCACCACATCATCTTAAAGGAGCGAACCGATTTCCATATCAGAGAAATGATTAATGAAATTGAACTGCTTTAATATTCAGTACTTACACTGAGTGAGTGTTTGAAGCTGTATGAAGGTGCTTTCTCATAACCCTCTCCGTTCTCCTCTCGTTTCTTACAGAAGAGCAGAGCTTTCTCATGCAGGAACAGGTGTCTCTGCATGGGCTTGAAGCGAGCCAGGTCTTTCACCTTCGCGTGACCCTTCTTATGCTCTGTCCACACGCTGAACGACCCCTGCATCTTCAGACGCCCCAGATCACTGAGGTTGCCCTGGAAGCACAGGTCAGAGGTCAACGGCTACTCCAAAGGCGACTTACATTATTGGAAACCATTTTAATTCAAAGTGAACATTAAATTTCACAGCGTGTGTAAATGACATCCTTACATCATATCCAGTGATGGCGATAAGGTGCATGGAGTCATTCACAGCTTTCAGGATACCCAGAATAGATGAGAGCGCCTCCTGAAGGTCATCCTCACCCTCACAGCCTTTACTGTACTTCAGCAGTTCCTGACAGAAACACACATGAACACAGAGCTTACATCAGTAAGAGGTGCAAACATGAGTTACATATCTGCACATTTACTCCGGGTCTAGTTTACCTTCAGTAAGAGCTGGTATTTGGTTATTCTCTGCACTGGTTTGAGCAGGTACGAGTCCAAACCAAGCTTATGTTCCAGTTTCTTTTGACACTCCTGAAAACAGCACACACAAATTCTCTCTTTATTATTTTACTATGATTTTTTTTTCTTATTATGACAATTACTATTATTATTATTATTATGTAAATATTATTATTAAACTTATTTAACTATTATATAATTAATATTTATTAAATTATAAGTTTAATTTAATATTATCAAAATTTATTATATAATAGTTAGTTTTTATTTTACTTATAATAATAATAATAATAATTATTATTATTTATTAAAACATTTTTAAAAGAAATTAATGTGTTAATTTAGCAAGGACATTAAAATGATCAAAAGTGACGTAAAAGAAAGTAAATACATTTACATTTTTACAAAAACTGTCTACTTCAACTGTCTATTTCAAGCTTTTAAGCCACAAATCAGCATATTAGAATGACTTCTGAAGGATCATGTGACTGGAGTAATGATGCTGAAAATTCAGCTTTATCTCACATGAATAAATTACATTTTTAAATATATTAAAATAGAAAACAGTTGTTTTAAATGGTAATACAGTGTTTCCCAATATTACTGTTTCTACTGTATTTTAGATCAAATAAATGCAGTCTTAGTGAGTAAAACGAGACTTCTTTCAAAAAAAAAAAAAAAACTAAATCACACCGAATCCAAACTTTTGAACAGTAGTGTTTATCGGGTCCTATATGCTGTATTCCTAATATAATATATGGCTCTCTATAATATGACCCATTTAAATTACAGAAAGAAATATGCGCTTATGTGTAATGTAACCTTCATGTCTAACAGCATTTTTAGTGTCTTGTAAAGTAAAATGACCTGGAAGAAAGCGCAGTCAGAGCACTGTCTCCACAGAGACTCGGAGCGAGGCTTGTTCTGACAGTACTTCTCATAGATCTGCAGATCCGTCATCTAAAAAACATGAAAATGATGTTTGCATAATCTATTCAATAATGTATTCAATCAGAACAGCACAGGATGTAACATCCGACTCACTCTCTCCAAGAAACACCGTCCCACAAGCTCAGGATAGTCTGTGTACGCCTCCAGTTCACGAAGAAAAGTCCTGAAATATACGGAGAGTGAATAGAGAAAATAAGAAGTGCTTTAGCTTTATAACACCACACAAGAGGAAGCTAAAACAGACACAGAGGGTTCACTCACTTCTTGTGGAACTGGTATATCTCAGGCATGTTCCCAAAGAGGATGTCCTTCTTATGAAGCAGTGTATTGGGGATGAGGTGAGCCATGGCAGGATTGTCCATTTCTGCTCCATAACCCTAAACACAAATGAATCTGTCAAGTCTAATGTATTAAAAATTCAGAACTAATCTGACCTCTAGAGGTTAAAAATGTCAGTGCAACTCACCTCCAGCACACACAGCAGCTCCTCCACATACGCTCGCTCCGTCTCCAACAGCTCGTTCATCACGTGCCTGTAGTGGATGGATATTAAACACATAATCCATATAGAAAGACACACAATTAGAGGTGATCTTCCTCCATTTGTAATAAGCTCCTGACTGACCGTCTAAGCACAGCAAAGTTCTCCTCTTCATCAGAGACAGACGGGTGTCTGCTGCCATCATTCTGTAAGAGTATCTCTCCCTGAAAATATAAACAACCCCACATTAGTGTCTTGAAAATGTGTTCAAATTAATTCTGTCATTTTATTAAATCACAAGTACCATAGAGAAGTTGGTTTGGCAGAACATTTTTAGCTCAACATTCAAAACTCTCTCAAATTAACTCTAAATTTGAAAGAATTATTTGAATAATAACCACTAAGGTTGTCCATATGAACCACTAAGGTTGTCCATTTTTCTTCTCTTAATGTTACAAGAGTTTTTCTTTGTGCCAAAAATAGTCACATTTCCACACTCTCTGACCTCGAGACCCACTTAACAGAAGGAAAATTTGCTTCATCGTGTTTTGATCAATTAACAAGCTTAAGTGCAAAAAATGCATATGTTGAGGGTACATTGTAGCCACTGTTGCTTTAATTATCAATATCAAAGCAGCTGTTTAAATATTATTGCTTATACATTCAATAAAGCACTGCCTAGAGATGAGATACTTACTTTTCTGCAGTTTCCATTGATGATATCACCCTCTATCGTCTTCTCCCTATGAGCTGGGATAAAAGCACACATTAATAAAATAATTTAAAAAGATATATATTTTATGTTATATACACTGCTTTGTGTCATGCAATGAGCCCTGCAGCTCTCCAGTGTGAACACTAGATGGCAGGAGAGTAAAGGAAGTGACAGAGTCTGCCATATCTGTTGTGCATGAGTGACTGTAAGTAGCTAATGGCCAGTGTGTGTGTATTTGAGTGTGGAGGGGGTTAGGGGACGACACTGAGAGGACGCAGACACTACCGCACTGCAGAGGAGAGAAGCCACTGCTAAACTGCTCTGTAGAAAACTGCTGTATTAATGTGTTTGCCTCTCTGCATAAAACGCACAAGTCATGTGATATTCATTTTATTAGGGGTTAATTCAGAATTCAAACTGCTGAATAATTTAGATATTCAAGCTGAGAACACAATAGTCCTGAACTTGAGGGAACATATGTAAATGTGAAAATTTGAGATGAATAAACTTGGCCCAAAATGTTTTTATTATTCAGTAGGATCACAACTAATCCAGACACCCAACACAACACATAAAAAGTCAAATTTAGGGGGTTAACCTGGAGAAGGGATGGGGGATTTGATGATGGCCTCGGGACGTGGGGCGACGGGCTGCACGGGTCGTGTCTGTTTGGCTGCTAACTTCTTCAGACTCACCCTCCTCTTCTCAAACATTTCCTGCATGGACAGCTGCTTCTGAAACACTTTGTCCACCTGATCCTGTTTGAGCACAGAGAAGACATTCATTTAACACTAACAAACTAAAACCACACAAGACATCTGACTAATAAAATTCACATTCTCAATAACACTTTAATTAAAGGGGTCATGAACTGAGAAATCAAAATTCCCTTTTCATATACAAGAGGTCATTGTGCTATAAAAACATGCTGTAAGTTTCAGAACTCAGAACATTCTGGTTAGTCTAAAAACAGCTTCTGTTGAAGCCAATCTGCCAAAACGACAGCTTGTGGAATGTGCCACTCTATGATGTAATATTGTGGATAAGCACCGCCTCCACAGAAGATGATCAACGCCTGCTTCTACAGTGCTGCCTGTTTAGACCCGCCCACCAATTTGCACACATAGTGTAAATAACTACAGGCGAACACGCAGGTCTACGCAGAAATCAAATGATAAACTTTCTTTGATGAACTTTATTTTTAATTAAGTGCCAGACTGTGTCAGTAAGAACTTAAATTGTTTTTGGATGTACAAATTTTGATAACATTATAAGTGGACCTCAGAGAACAGTACAAAATAAAAGATGCAGTTCATGACTCCTTTAAATGACCTATAACTCCATGCATATGAACAGTAAATATCTGTGTATAAATAAAAATTTATAAACATATTATGGCTCAGCATGTCAGTTCTGTTTTTAATGGTTTTGAGTCTTTTACCCTCAAGTCTTGTGTGAGCACCGACTCATAGTCCCTCCAAATTCCACTCAAATCTGTCAGCTTGTGCTGATTGGCTGTTTCCAGGTAACGCTCAATCTCCTGCAGCGCTGACTCCGCCCCATCCTGTGATTGACACTTATCCACAGGCTGAGATGCCAACAGGTAGATCCCATCATCACACCATTTAGTGGCCTGGAAGAGAAAGAAAAAGAGTCAGCGATCATCACTGAAGAGGGCTTTTAGTCCATGTCTGTTAGCTTTGAGAGCATTTGTAATCTAGTTCTATTCCTAAAACTTGGCAAAGCCTCCTCCTAAATTATAAATATGGACTGCGACCTAAACTAAAGTCTAAGCATATAAAATAGGATGATCCATTGGGTCACACCATATTTTAAGGTCCAATTCTCGCTTTTAACAAACCATTAACTACGACTTTTGCTGCTTATTAATAGTTAGTAAGGTAGTTGTTAAGTTTAGGTATTGGGTAGGATTAGGGATGTAGAATATGGTCATGCAGAATATGTGCTTTATAAGTATTAATAAACAGCCAATATGTTAATAATGGCCATGCTAATAAGCAACTAGTTAATAGTGAGAATTGGTCCCTAAACTAAAGTGTTACCAAACCATTTGATACATCCTGCAACTTCCAAATTCAATAAGAAAAATGTCAACACAGGAAAGAAAGCGTCTCTTGTTCAGCATTTTAGAGGGCTCCTGAACAGTGCCAATGAAGGAATCAATGGCTGGGCCTACTGTACCTTCTCTAGACACTGGTGTAGCTCCATGGCTTTGAGCAGATAGGCTTTCTTGGCCTTGAGGACGCTGCTGATCTCCTCACACACAGCCCGCAGCTCAGAGCATTTGGGCAGGATGGAGTCCACAGCGTAATGAGACGCTTCAATCAGCTGGTCAGCATCACATGCTAGCGTCAGCGCTTGGTCCAACACCTCCTACAGACAGAGAGAGAAATATTTAAATCACTTCATAATATTAGGCACATTTTCAGGAACTTTTATTCAGCAAGGATGCATTAAATTAATCAAATATTACAGTAAACAATTTATAATGACAGTATATTTATAATGTTTTCTTTATCAAATAAATGCTGTTCCATTTCAAATAAATACTGGAAACAAATGTATCATGATTTCCACAATTAAAAAAGCAGCACAACTGTTTTCATCATTGATATACTATTTTTCATATTTTTAATTTAATTGGTTAATCTTATATACTGTATATGAAAAAATGAACTTGAAAATATTCAAGTTTGCCACCCAGAATTCCCACAGTCTGGTGTCAGCAGAATGACTCCAGCATAGTGATGGGTGATTTATCACATTGGGTAAAACTCCCCCCCTCTCTCCGCAGGATCAGGACATGTGGGTGATTTCTGTAAGGGCCTCAAACTGCCGTGCTCAGCAATTTAATTATGGAGTGTGAGATTTACATGCTTTACAAGACCATATGCCTGTACCTGCACACGTTAGAACATTATAAGAGTGAATTAATGTTTGCTGGATGTAAACTGGATCCCTTCTAGAGGGAAGAATTGATGGGCTTTTTGCAGTACTATGCGTTATTTCATTTTGTACCTGAATGATAAATGTTCTAACATCATTAAAAAAATAATCATATGGTATCAAGTTAATACTTACACATGCTCTCTCTTCGTGATTGGTCAGCTCTTTCAAGATATGTTCAACATGGGCAGGGCTAATTCCGACCTCTGAGAAGCCTGATATTCTGTCATACACCATGTCTAAATGAGCTCTGACCTACAACACAGAGAAAAACAGCCATTACAAATACTGCTCATAGAGACCCTCACACATACACACACACACACACACTTACTTAAAACTAACGATTAACAACACATCTGTATCAAAACCACTATTCAAAGATATTGGTTATAAATTGCCAATTACAATTCAGAACTGATTTTAAATAGAACACGAAAACAATTTTATAATTTCAATTTTTAATTGTATAATTATGTAATTGTATAATTAAAATGAATAATTCTAATAATTTTATAATAATCTGTTTATCCAATATTGTTAACTGCAAGTAAAACCATACAAAATTACAAATTATTTTGTAATCAACTTTTAACCATTAATTAACTAATCACCTATTAATCAACTACCTTTAATTAAAATAAAGCTGAAATAAAATATAAATATTAGATGAAAAACTTAAGCTAAAAATGTGGTTACCTTGGCAACTGACTGACATAAAAAGTCCAAGTACTAAAATTACTAAAACAGAAATATAAATTATAAATTAATATAAAAAACTAATAAGAATGACAAAAGCACATATATCAAAATCACTAAAACCTGAACTACATTTAAAATGAAAAGTGAAAATATAAAAATAAAAGCCAGCACAGCATATTAATAAATACTATAAAAGTACATGAATAACACTGGTTTATCTATGCACATCCCTACTGAAAACATATTTAACAGATATTAAACATGCACCAGTCTGTGTATCTCACCTCTCTGAAGTTCTGCTCAAAATGCCGCAGTTGCAGACATTGCTCTAGCTTGGTTTGATGTTTATCCCAAAAATCATCAAATGCTGTTTCAGTCTCATCTAACTGACCAAGCAACCTAGAAACAGAGATGAAAACACTTCTTGAGTGAAAGAATACTTCACCCAAACTCATCATGTACTTTCTTCTGTGGAACACAAAAAGAGAAGTTTAGAAGACTGTCCAAGCTGCTCTTTATCATACAGTGAAAGCATACAAACAGCATAACATATCACAAAGTAGTACAAATGATTTGTTTTGTCATCTGAAAGGAAAGATAGCTTCTGAAGTAAAAATCCTGCCCACTGTTATAGCTCTGAAATCTCATGCTGTATGTTTGACAGTACCCATAAATAAAAACCTCAAACAAATATAGCCGCATCTACATAATAAAGGCTGACAGCAGGCGCCTGTGGACATTAACACACAGGCACGTATCCAGACCCCAGAACGCTGCTTCACTGAAAGGTCATGTGAGTAGAACTGGATTTCAATACGTTCCTGTTGGTTAATGCTCTTTATACACGTGTGTGTGTGTGTGTGTATGTGTGTAGATTTGCTGTTTAATCTTGACCAGGTGGGTCATCTTGTTGTGCATGCAAAAACACAGCTGCCCTGAACAGCTTAATAAAGGGCAGAAACTGAACAAGGACACGCGACAGTCTGCTGCTGTACTGTAACCGTCTGGTTTCTCATTTTTGCATTCCAGCACGGTAGATGGTCTCACCCACACACACACACACACACCTCTGAACAGTAGCCAGGTTCTCCAGTTCATCGTGGTTCATGCTGTAATCTGGATCTTTCACCAGCGGCTCATTGATGCTCTCCAGCAAACGTGATCCCTGACAGAGAGCGATCCTCAAGTCCTCCTGCACACACACACACACACAGCACGACATGAAATAAACATACTATTCAGTGCGAATGATGAACATGAATTATTTATGTAAACTTAAGGTTTGTTTATAGCTTATAGCCATGTGAATAATCCACATTAAATTATTTATGATCTTGCTGGACCCCTTATTAAGGACTAGGCCATATACTGAAACATAATATATTATATAATCTTTATGGCACACCTGACTTTTCATGTAAACTGTGTAAATGTATGTATATTGTATATAATTACGATTTTTTGATACAGTGAAAACAGTAATATTGTGAAATATTACAATTTAAAAGATTTTCTCTTTTAATATATTTTAAAATGTATTTTACTCCTTTAAATTCAATTGATTAAAAGTGACAGTAAAGAAATTAGAATTTTATAATGTTAAAAAATATTTCTATTAAAAAAGTTGTTCTTTAGACCATTTTATTCATCAAAGATTCCTGAAAAAAATGTATGGTTTCCACAAATAGTATTAAGCAGCAAATACTTTTCATAACTGATAAAAAAGAACCATTATTAATAACTGTGCATCAGCTCAGCAAATTAGAATGATTTCTGAAGGATCATGTGACACTAAAGAGTAATGGCTGCTGAAAATTCAGCTTTGACGTCACAGAATACACTATATTAAAAAATAAATAAATAAATAAATAAAACAGTTATTTTAAGTTGTAATAATATTTCACAATTACTGGTTTTATTTGATCAAATAATATTTGATCAAATGCATGAAAAAAATCCCTCCCACTGTATTTATTCCAAACTTTTCACCAGTATACTGTATATTGCTATAACAGCAATCAGTCTACGTCAAGTATTATTTTGCATCTTTTTTCTTCTTATATTAAAAATAAATACACCAACAATAACTATAATAATTTTAACTCACTCAAATCAATATTTTATGTCCATTTATTTACTTATTTGCCAAGTAGCTGTATTTTATCAGGATAATGTACAATCTAGTAAGTTATTGTCTAGTATGCTGAAATGAAGTTTTACTGGGTTTTCTGACCTTCATTTTGTCCTTCTTCTCCGTGTGGATGGTTAGAAGGTTGGACGTGGCCTCAACGTCATTGGGAAGCTCTGTCTCCGCCAGCTCAGTCCCAAAAGACTGGAGAGTCTGTGCCGTTTTTTTCACCATCAGAGCAAAACCTTCAATGGCCTACAGGCACAACACAAACCAAGAGACTCATATGTCACAGCAATCACACAACAGCAAGAAACCCAAACACAATCACACTAATGGCTGAGTGTACAACAAATTAAAAACATCCACATGCACTGCAAACAAGTGTGCTGTCCCACGATCAATACAGACAAATCAATTACTGATCACTTAAGAGCAAGTCCACAAATGGAACGAGAAGAAAGGCAATTCATTTGCTTGAGGTGAAGACTATCGTCCTCCTGGAAGGCTTGCTCGTTTAATACCACATTATAATGAAGCAGCACCAAGATTTAAGATATGTTTGGCATTTTATAGCATTCTATCATACTATTAAGTAGGCAGTATGAATATAGTATTATTAACATTTCCACTTTATGCAAACTTGGTGACCTTTCAAAAACAAACAAACCCCAAACTCCTGGTCTGTACAATTCCCTTATTATAATAACTGGGTATTAACCCTAAACTTAATCCTAATCCTAGTCTTAGGCTGTATTAAATTCAAGTAGTAACCATATATCACTCAGTACATTTCTCAGTACGTTTATTCATCCGCTGTGTGCTTCATACATCAAACCAGTCCTGTACCTACTTTTCATTTCTGTGGTCCACCCATCATTACCATAGTTAAGAACAGGTGTGTACTCACGGTGCGGTGTGAAATCCATTTCTCGTGGCAGTACTCCTGCGTGCCGCCCAGTTCCTGAGTGAGCTGTGTGCGGTCGATGTAACTGTGGAGCTCAGTCACAGAGCTGAGCATGATCACCTACACACACAGTACATAATGGAGAGCACTTCTCTTATGTCAGTGTATAATACATCTCATTACGCTCTTCATTAACCACATGCCTCAGTGTGGGAGTTTGTGCCTTGTGTGCGTGTACTTACCGGCACCTTCATTTTAAACTCATCCTTGTTTAACTTAAAAAAGATGTCTGAGATTGTCCGCTGGAAGAGTGCTGTGGGTCTCAGTACCAGCACCAGCTGCAGGTTGCCTGGGAAAGAGCCCTACAAAACACACAAACACACAGAACACTAAGAAAACATCCAACAGCCAAGCCAAATTAAATCCAACCCTGCTTCTTGAAAAAAAATACAAATAAAAAAAAAAATAAATAAATAAAATATATAAAATATAAATAAAAAATAAAAATAATATAAAATAAAAAATATATAAAATTTATATATATATATATATATATATATATATATATATATAAAAAATAAAATAAAGCTTTTATGGCTCATTTAGCATGATATACTGAGAATATGGAGCTCATACTTGGAGGAAAAACAACTCAATTTTATTAAAAAATTTATACAAAAATATTTAAATTTATTGCAGATGTTATTTATACGTCCAAAAAGTGAGATGAAATTCTGATAGCTTGTAATGTAATCTTTAAAAGATCTTTAAAACAGTGCAGCAGACTACTTACATACAATTACTTGTGTAATACTTACATAATATATAAATATCAGTTGTCACTCTATATCTCCCAATAATGCCTCAGTAAGATAGTAAGATGATGTTTAAATGCTTAGTTTTAGGATCAAAACTCTGTAGTTTTTATTGAGGGGGGAAACACAATGCAGTACAATGATGACTGAAAGACTGAGACAAATGCTCCACAAAAACCTGATTTGTCATATATGATACTCACATTTTGACATCATTTTTTCTAAAAATCATGTATGATGTATAATCAAATAAACAAAAAATAAATAAATAAATAGTAAACATTTCACAGCAAAAAGACACATATACCATAACCTGAAAGTGGATGTTTTTAGATTTATAATAAAAGGCCTTTTACTTTCTAAAAATGTATAAACTATCAATCAGATGACAGTAGTATATGCATGTAGTATATTGTGCACAACAGGTTTTCCAGAAAGTTGTGATCATGTTGATAATTTAGAGGCCTTAAAAATGTGTTTCAAATATGATGCAGTAGGCTTTATAGGGTTAATACCTAGCTTATGTTAGTGAGCCATTGTATTTGACTGGTACAGCCTCCCTCCCACCGTCTGCATCCACACACACCCACCATCTATATTCTGTTGCCATGACAACTCAGTTCCTTGAGAGACTAGAAAGGCTAACAATGGTCTCACATATGCCTCCCTGAACGCTCTCTCTCTCTCTCTCTCAGCGAATGCATGAACACACAGACACAGACAGACACACGCCTCACGTGGAGTTCTTATGTTTTCAGTCTCTTCATTAAAATGCCTCCCTACTGGGTACCGCGTCAAATCAGAAATATGTCTGCAGATCAATACAGAGCTGTGATGTTTGCGTGGACGGTGGCGTGGCTCTCCTGACAGCAGAAGACCCAGCAGCCCCTCTGTCTCAGCGTAACTGACAGCGCGTTGGTCAGTAAGCAGTGAAGCAGAAACGAGAGGCTTTACAATGTGACACCAAGAGCTGATTTAAAAACCATTGATGCTGCATTAATATTCATCTATTCATTAAAAATGATTGGTGAAACGCAATTTAGTCAGGGTTATTCAGTCAAATCTTTAATATTTTGGAAAAAGGCTTCTTATGCTCACCAAGGCTGCATTTATTTGATCAAGAATACAGTAGAAACTGTAATATTGTGAAATATTACTACACTTTAAAAGTTTTTTTATTTAAAAGTTTTTTACATTTCTTTTTATTATGAATGTTGAAAAGGGTTTTTTTATTATTAGGGTACTATTAGGGTTAGGGTTTGGCTTAGGGTTACTTGCATGTAATTATGCATACTTTATTGTTATTATAATAGTAAGTACATATAACATGTAACAAGGACACCTTAGGATACCTTAGTGTTACCGAAAATTCGTACTGACTACAAACTTTGTAACATCATAATATCTCTTCACCACATACATACATACATACATACATACATTTAGAGGCCCTGTCCAAAATAAATAAATACATAAAAATAAATTACATAAATTACATATACACTAATAACACAGCTCTCCTCAACATGTCAGTATAGCAAAAACAACACTTTTAATCCAAAAGCCAAGTATGTGATATATTAACATTCATTTAAATTGATTTTCATTAGTATGCTTCTAGTGCATCGTCACTGCATCCAAATGCAGTCAGCTGCCCAGTCACTCTGACCACAGATTTACAGTGGCGAGATGCACAATCGGGATTTGTCACGAACACTTGGGCCGTCCCAAGAATCAAAATCATGTCCTTACAGTTCTGCGGGAATCTGCCAACATGAGATAATCCTACAGCGGGCTGATCTCACAGTCTGCCATGCTGAAATGCCTCCAGATCTGGGTTTCGAGGAAAATGTTATTACCCTGCCCCCCTTTTTTTCTTGGACACTGCTGTTGTTTGTTTTCATTCGCGTTAACAATTAGGGAAGAGTGAGATTCAAGGGCTAACAAGAATAATTAGCTTGGCAATTGGACATTTGGTTGGAGAGTGGACCTCAACACAAAGATTAATTAACCCCAGACCTGAAATTTAACATATTTGGCACATAACTCATCACACATTGTGATTGGACATTAAAGCATCCGGGTTGCTGGGCCAAAATGTAAGTACCTAACAATCGCCAAAACACTCCCAGCAACAAATTAACTGGAATTAAATGACTGAAAATGTAAAAACATAATTTCATTGTATTCTCTGCATTCAATGTCCAAAGCAACTGTTAAATCCAAATGAGCAAAAAATTCCCCATTCATAATGCCCATGAAGACTCACTCATGTTTGATCGCCAACAAAGGAGTCTCCTCAAATTGAATCCCGCCTTTATATTACCATGACAATATCCTGTTCCTCTGAGGCAGATTGGCCATGCTTGTCCCCAACAAGCCGGCAATAACCGAAGAGTCGCAGGGGTCGGCTCCGCGCACAACAGGAAGTCAGAGAAACACACCCCATTATTGAGTCCTCGATTAAAGCTCATTCAAGCAGATGTGACCAACACAGCTCCTCTTTTAGGAAGCTTTGGTAAATCGCTGTGTGGCTGTGATTGTATTACACGATTGCCTTGGGCCTCTCATAAAGACAGTAATTATAAGATAACATACCAGTGGTCTCGTTTAGTTCAAAAAATGAATTGCACTCATTGATATAGACAATGCAGATGCACACCCCATGTTTTCTCAAATATGATGCACTCATGAAAAACATTAAGGCAGAAATCTGTCCTACTCATTAATACGATGGCATTGATGTTGCAGTGAATGTGGTCACCCTCCCTTCCCCCATTCTCACTTACTCACGCCTTTATTATGTGTGTGTGTGTGTGTGTGTGTGTGTGTGTGTGTGTATAAAGACTGCAGTGGGTTCGTCTGCCCACAGTCAGATTGCAAAACATTGTTTTATTTGGCTTATAATGAGGGTAATATCTAGAGAGCAAGGATGCTGATGGCTCATAATGGCAAAATAAAAATAAAATTGATAAATTATATGATTACAAATTATATATAAATTAAATCAATTATAATTTATAATACTTTTAAATATATTTTATTTATATATTTTTTAAAATATAAAAGTAAAACGTGTATATATATATATATATATATATATATATATATATATATCGGAGTGTCTATTTACACAGTGCAAACAGCCCGCCAACGTGTAATCAACACTACAAAAGACACTTGTTTGTAGTCTTTTTGACACAATCAAACCAGGTTCAAACCCGCTTAACTTTTGTTCCTCCCATTACAAATCTCATATCACATTGGAAAGGCTTTTATTTTCAATTAAAATGAAGGAAATAATCAAAAAGTTGAAAAAGTATCGGGTAGGGTTAGGGTAGGTGTAGGGAGGGCTTTATTGTCCCACTAAGGTGGCATCCATTTAATAATAGGAGTTAAAATGATAATTTACACTCAATACGTTATTATTGCATACTGTTTTATAATGTACTACAATACTGAGGTGCAGATAATTGCCACTATTTGCATTTAGTATAAATAGCAGAAAATCCTGCTATTTTAATAGAGTAAATAGAATCTATAGCTATTCGCACTTAGTGAAAATAGCATATCGCTAAAAAATACTGCTGTTTTCACAGTATAAATAGAATCCACTGCTATTTGCATTTAGTGTAAATAGCCACTGCCAACATATCAATTATAATTTATATTTTAAATATATTTAAAATATAAAACGTAAAACAATTTTATATTGTAATATATAATCAAATGTCTACATTTGAATGTGTGTGTATATATATATATATATATATATATATATATATATATATATATATATATGTGTGTGTGTGGTGTATGTATGTGTATATGTATATATAAACAGCCAAAATATCAAGAATAACATCACTAACAGACACACAAACTCGTCACACTTTCCAGAAATGGAACAGGGATATTACAGGATATCGAGAGTGAGAACAAGTGTGAGATGAAGAAAGGATTTACTATGTGCATTTATGGGGGGTGTAACTCAGTGTTCTCCTGGGAAACCCGTGTGTGTGTGTGTGTGTGTGTGTGTATATGTATAAGGAGGTAGAGAAACCGTGTCTCTAGGGAGCAGCTGCCACGGCACTGATATACCACAGACTAATCAGACACGTGGCACGAAGAATTCAATTAACACATACACGCACATCTCCAGTCCATACACTCACTGCATTTCCTAATTCAACACACACAATTAAATTACTTTTTTGGTTAAAATGGATAGTAACATGAGGCACACAGCAGAGAAATACAACGCTAACTCATCAAGCCTCATTATTTCCAACCAAAATAGAAACATTCCAATAAATAGCAAGGGATTTGAATCCCAGTGTCCCTGATGCTCATCTCAGTGACCTTTCACCTTTCATTTCTCACCTCAGGACTACCATCATCACTGTTCTGTACAGCTCAGAGTCACAGGTGAAACGCCTCCTCATCAGCACGCTTCACTCTTAATAACTGTGGATGGACTTGAGGAACCCAATGAGGTGTGTCCGAGACACTGATGGAGTGAGTGAGCGCCAAGGGAAGGGAATAAACACAGATGGAATAAACCAGTTCTTTTAAGAACTATTCACTGAAAGGTTCTTTGAGGAACCAAAAATTGTTCTTCTATGGGTTGTTGCTGGCAAAACCTCCTTTTGGAACCTTTATTTTTTTGAATGTCAGATTGGAATGCTTCTGAATGTCCATAAAAACTGATCCATATATACATTTTCCCTATAAAGTCTAAGAGTAGGACACATCATAGACTCTACCCATAGGGTAAAAATGGATATGGATGCTTTCTATCCTTTTCACAGCAGATGTCATGGAGCAGACACTCTCCTGTCTTTCAACACACGAGTCTCTTAACAACCTCCCTTGAGACGTCTCAGAGAGCACAGAAGGGAGATGGCCATCAACGCTTTCAGGTCAAAGAAAGGAAATGTTTAGCGGCAGTAAAAATCAGCAGCACCATAATAAAAGACATTTAAACACAGCTGGTTGGTCTGCAGGCTGAGGCGCGAGATGAAATGAGAGGGAGGAGCATATTAAACACGTGTTCTGTTGACTCGTCTGCTGTTTAGTGTCTTGATTTATTTATGAATCATTGTGGAAACAATAATTAGATGATTTATGCTGAGATACATGCCTCTTAGTAAAACTGGATCAAATTTACATTTAATGAAAATTAAATAAAATGTGAGTTTTAAGAATTGTATGACAAATAATTATGATCATGAGATATTAATATGGACTTTGCAAAAAAATGAAAAATAAAAAAAAATAATAATGAACAATATTTATTTGTATGTGTGTGGGGGGAGGATCATTGGTCATCCATCGCAAATATTACAAGGATAGTGCAATGTTTCAGTTTAGCTACACTGGGGAAGATGTTTATCTGTGCCCAATTATCATACATTAGCATGCATTAGCACACATTAAAATTTCCTAAAGTGAATTAGATTGGGCCATACGGAGACTAGTTCCATCAGACTTCTTTGTTCATTGGTGCATGTTGTAGAAAGCACAAAATTGCACAAATCTAAATGCAAATCAATTAATAGTACCATTTCTAATAACAAAACAATAATGAGAGTGTGCACAAGGGATTTTGTTCCATGTTAAACAGAAATGAAGAAGAAACTGATGAACACACTTGTGATTATGCCCTAAATGAAATACATTAAAGACATCATTAACCAATCTAACACGGAGCACAAGCACACACAGAAATCAACATTTCCTCAATGAGATATAAAGTCTTATTTTTCTTAATTTGTGAAGAAACTTCTTTTTTTTTTTTGCATATGACCTATAAAGACACAGCACACAATGGTTAATGTGTATGATGTTACTGGGACTTTGTATCTTTGTTTGGATTTCAGACACGTGTAGGAAAATCTCCTCCGGCCGTTCCACACCAGCTGCACTGCTGATAACCACTACCAATCAGCCATATGTGCAGTGACGGAGGATAGAGAAAGAAAAGAGTAGATTACATGCTTGTGTGTGCCTGTGTGTGTGTGTGTGTGTGTGTGTGTGAGCAGAGAGAGAGTGAATGAGAAAAAAGGAAAAAAGAGGAGGGAAAGAGAAACTACTGTATCCACAGTATACAGGAGGATAAAAGTTTACTTTAAAAAAAAAAATGGTCACATGATTTACAATAATTAAATGAATATATTTGTTTTAATTGACTGTTGATTTACATTACAGTTCAAAAGGTCGTAAGATTTTTTTAAATGTTTTTGAAAGGTTACCAAGGCAGCATGTATTTGATCAGTAATACAATAAATCAGTAATATTGTAAAGTATTATTACAATTTAAAATAACTGTTTTCTATTTTTTATATTTAAAATATAATTTACTACTGTGATGCAAAGTTGAGTTTTCAGTACTCCAGTCTTCAGTGTCACATGATTCTTCAAAACTCAAACTAATATGCTGATTTGCTACTCAAGAAACATTTCTTAGTATTTTCAATGTTGATCATTTTTTTGTGGAGATCCTTGTCATGCTGTACTCTAACTGTTTCCCTGCAAACATTAAGGTAATATAAAAATGCGGTTGGCTGGAAGGTTGAAAATAAAATGAAGAGAAAGAGAGAAGGACATGAGGCAAAGGAAGAGTGATAATCCTGTTATTTCATTACTGTCAAACCTCCTTCTCTACAGCAAAAGGCTATGAAACAAAGAAAAATCACCCCCCCCCCTTCTTCAGGTGCAAGAAAATCATGGAGTGTATCATCATTTTTCTATAATATAGAAGAATAAACCTCTCCATCAACAACACAAACAGCACAGTAAAACAAAACAAGCAGAACAATATACTCAGTTATAGATCTGATGCCACTAAAACACTAAAGTCTGTTATTCAGAAAGGGTCTGTTTGGTTGTCACAATAATTGGCTGACATGTGTTAAGAGCACTTTAACATACAGTCACCATGTTACAGTGAGCATCTACTGACTATTCAATGACATAATTAAATATTAAGTGCATGTTACTCATTACTATTACTTAGTACTTGCAGTAATTACACTATTAAATGGGCACCTGAAATAAGTGAATAATTCATTTAGTCTCCTAAAGCCACTTTACGTTAGAGCAGCTCTCATATTTCTAACTGTCACTGTACAGATAAAACCAGTTATTACATGGGACAATAAATAAATAGTCCAATAGCTGCAACCCAAGTTAGCTGTGTTTACCAAACAAAACCGAGTTTTATATGAACAATTTTGTTTAACGATTTTTTTTTTAAAAGTTTGGTGTCAAATAAATGCAGCCTTAGTGAGCATGAGACTTTCAAAAACACAAAACAAAAATGAATGCATTTTCCCCTCACTGAAAACATTTACACTAGTGAAACTTACACTCTGTGCAGTATGAAAGAGCTTTCATATCAGTGAAAGACCCATTAAATATCACATTATGTCCACCTCTAAGTCCTCACAAAACAGTAGCACACACTAAATTTCCACACATTTTTGGTATCAAATGTTTCCCACTGCTGTATTAAACCCAATAAATTAATTAATAATGCCAATAACAACAATGAAAAAGTCTGTTCTTTTTATAATTTCTGCTATGCAAAGACAACTACAGTTAAGACCAAAATCAATACTCACTTTGCTCAGTTTGACAAAATGATCAAACTATTTTCAAAGTAATTTTAGTTACCACATTTTGTCCTCATTTGGTAAAGCAGTGAAGCACAAGTCAGCCACCATCTTGATCACTGATTTGACTCCAGCGGTGTTTTTGAGTGCTGACCTAATTAAACAGTGTTAATCTGATTAGCCCATTGACCTCTCCCCTACTGACCATCATACACACGCTCACAGCTTTAACAAACCCCCTGCGGCCACCACACTTGTTGAAGAGTTTATCGCAAGTATAAAAGCACTGATGATCACTACAGGCCGCACTCAAAACAAGCTGATGACAAGAACGGACAAAGATTACAGCTGTTGTTGCTGCTATTGTTCATTAAACACAACTTCAACATCATTTGTGCTTTCAGTGTGCTGGGTTTATACTAATGTGGACATGCTGTGGTGCTCTAGACGTCTCTGTGGTGGATTAAATATTTAGGGTTTCTATGAAAAGAACTGAGGGCCTTGTTTGAGATGCCCTCCGACTTGGAACAACGCAGAAATTCTGACTAATCCACTCATATAGCCAAAGGCACCTGCCTGTCAGCTCCTATTCTTCTTAGAGCATGCACGGAAAAAATAACACACAGATGCACACACAAAAGTTTCCTCATTCATATGGATACACAAAGATATTTCATCTTAAAGGGAAAGTTCACCAAAAAATGAACATTCTGACATTTACTTGCTCTTACATCTTTTCAAAAACAAAACCAAGGTTCCAAAAGGGTTTTTTTCACAGCAATGTCATAGAAGAACCAATTTTGGGTCCCCAAAGAATCTTTTGGTGAACAGTTCTCAAAAGAATCTTTTCCACTATAAAGAACATTTTGTGGAATGGAAAGATTCCATGAATGTAAATGTTCTTTGTGGAAGCATAGATGCCAGTAAAGAGAGTGTATATGACTTGTTTCTTCCGTGCAACACAAAAGAAGATATTTTCAAGCACATTTCTTTCCATAAATTGTCAACTGGGAGCCAAACAACATTGGACCGTATTGACTTTCATTGTATAGAAAAACCAACAAAGCACAGAGATACTTTAAGTTTTTGATCCACATAATAAGCATTACATCAAGGATAGTAAATAATGACATTTTTAATTTTTTGGGTAATCTATCCCCTTAAATTTAACACAATGTACACATTTAAGCACATGCACACACTATTTTTGTTCTCACACACACACACACACACACACACACCATAGATGCCAATAAAGATACTTTATCTTAAGAGTGTATATGACTTGTTTCTTCTGTGCAACACAAAACAAGACATTTGAAGCATTTTTTTTCCCATAAATTGTCAAATGGTAGCCAAACAACATTGGACCCCATTGACTTTCATTGTATAGAAAAACAAAAAAAGAATTAAGTTTTTGTGTTCTGCATAATAAACACTTATTATTTCAAACAGGTTCATCAAGGACCGTAAATAATGACAATTCTCATTTTTGGGGAATCTTTCCCTTTAAATATAAATTATGAGGTTCTCTATCACAATATACACATTTAACCACATGCACATCCTATTTTTCTTCTCTCTCTCTCACACACACACACACACACACACACACACACACACTGAGGGCTCACCGCGATCCGCAGCAGCGTCCCCTTCACTGATGCCCATCTGTCTTGCCGCCGGTCAATGACCAGGATGAAGCCGACCCCCGTCGAGCTGAGACTGAAAATCAAGAGAGACACCATCACCATGGCAGCAAGCGCGCACACACACTCACACAAATCATAAACATTGAGATACTGAAGATGTCACATACCCTAAGGTCATCATTAAACAGTTCTCTACTAACTAACCAGCATCAGACCGACAAAGTAACCAGCACTCGGTGCATTGCAAACCATTATTTTATCCACACGTACACATCTGCATTTGACCCCTGACAAACAAGATGAATGCATAACATGTCCAAATGCAAATTAAAACCCATAGACGTACGTTGAAATGCACTAGCCCAGAATGCAATCGTGGTAACGTAGTGCAGAGATGCTGAGCTGGTTGCCACGTCCATCACCATACAGAACGGCAGCTCTCCGAACCAGCAGTATCAAGCTGTTTTATGAAGACCGAGGCAGCAGAAAAATCCAATTATACACTCTTGACATTAAAAAACAAACAGCATGAATGTGCAGAATCCACCCCTAACGCTAATATTCCAAGGGTCCTTCAGCAGATTTCAGTGTACACAGATGGTTTCCCCTCCGTTTCTTTCTTCCCTTCAGTGCACCTTTGCTTACAGCCCCTGTTTATGGTTCCATTTGAATGAGTGCCACCGTAGGCACAGACCGGGAGAGCAGCTACATTTTGCCTCCCCCTTCCAGCGACCAATCGTGCAGCATCAGGTGCTCCCTCTCAACCAATCAGAGCTCAGGAGAGAGCTGACGGACAGCCGGGCTGTTGAATTGCTAATATAGAATGTGGGCGGGAGATAGGTGCTGATTGATAATGAAAGCTCCTCCCACTAGAAGCTGGCACTGCAGATACTTGTGTATCAAATCTGCCGCCATTACAGTGACACACAGATTGTGTCTCTCTTTTTCTGGCTCCCGCCTTTTCCACCAAATTTCACACTCCCATCCCTTTTCTCTCCTCTCAATCCCACCTCCTAGTCCCCCCTCTCAGCCTCCGGCTGTTTTACTCAGGAACGTTTGTTCTCCGCTCCTTTCACAGTGGAGGGCAGGAGGAGGAAGCAAAGGAGAGAGATGCAGGGGTCTTATCAGCTGACAAAGCCCCGGTGCAGATCTGCACTGACACATTGACTAATGACCTTGAATGTCCATCAGTAATAAAGATCAAAAATCTGATTACAATCATCACTGTAATTATAACCTTCCATTCAAAGACTGCTGGGGGGTTCGAAAGCCATCGGGTGGTTCACTACACATGATTTATGATCAAACTGGTGCTTAGTCTAATAATATTTTCAATTATTGTTCTGTGTTGTTAGTGCAATTTGTTAAGACAGCACATTTGCATTTTCAATGTTAAAAAAAAACAACCTCAAGATAATTGGGTTTCACAATCTTTGAATAACAATTTCAAATTTTACAAACACATATTGAGGTCATATTGCACTCCATAATACAGGAAACACTTGTTTTGTTTACTGTGTGGAGACGTGCTGATATCGCGTTTAGTCTCGTTCTGTATCGGGTATCTTGTCAGTGTCTGCGCTTGCTTGGCCATTTGTTGAGAAAAAATAAGGAAAGTGTGTTCAAGCGCCAGCAGAAAACAGTGTAAAGAAATACTTTTTGAGAGAAGCAGTCTTTATCAGCGGAAGTTAAAAGCAGCTTGTAAGTGTATTTACTTGTCTCAGTGTTTAGCGCAGTTGTCGTTGCTAGGAAACGCTTGTTTTGTTTACTGTGTGGAGACGTGCTGATATTGCGTTCGGTCTCGTTCTGTATCGCGTATCTTGTCAGTGTCTGCACTTGCTTGGCCATTTGTTGAGAAAAAATAAGGAAAGTGTGTCCAGCTAAATTCAATTAGTATTTTGGTAGACATGTATAAAAAAAGCTTAGTTTACTGCGGCAGCAGTCAAGGCAGCCGTCGCGTGAAGGCCTCCTCGTGTGAAGACCGAAGAGTGTAAAGACCATTGACTCTACCATGCGACTCCACCGGGCAGGGACACCGGCAAAGGATATAAGTATCACTTTTTATTTCTCCTCTTTCCTACTACTTGTTTCACTTCTATTTCAGTTTTTTATAACCATTTCTTACTATGTGTAAGTAAGTTGTTGTTTTTTAACGTGTGTTTGGCAGGGTTGTTTTTTAGGATTACTGATAAACTACTGTCGTTTGATTTGTATTTGTTATCTATTTTAATTTTAGTTAAATTATGTCTGAATTTATTATGTCTCTATAGGTCTTTTATTAAGTTTTATTTAATTTGAGTTATTTTAATACTTCAACAAACTTAATGGAAATGAAATATATATATATTTATTATATATGTGTGTGCGTGTGTGTGTGTGTGTGTGTGGTTGTACATACACATATGTAGTTGTTTTTTTTGTGTTTGGCTTAGTGTTATGTTAGATTCATTATTATACTCTTATACCTTTTGTTCTTTTTGAATTGTTTTTATCTTTATTTTTTGTTTTCATTTAAATGTTAAGTTTTAAAATTTTGTTGTATGCATTTGTCATTTTAATTTAATTTCTTTATTTTTAAAATGTGTATATGCAGTATTTATTAAGTAAAACTTTTAGTTTGGGATCTGTTTTTAGTTGTTTTAATACTACAATTGATTGCTTCTGTTGTCCTGTTCTGTTTGGATAAAAGCATCTGCTAAATGACTAAACGTAAAATAAATAAATAAATAAATAAATAAATAAATATACAGTATATGTCTGTCTGTCTATTTATATATTAATTTATGAATGAATGAATGAATTACTTATTTCATTGTTATTACTATTATTTTATATTTTCATAATGTGTCCAGACAGTATCATGTTTAAAAAAAAAAAAAAAAAAAAAAAAAATTTCAATTCAAAAAAAATTCAAAACAGCTTTAATTCTATGTAGTGAAAACAAACAAAAAAAACTTCCATAATGTATTGTTTATTTACATTTTCATTTTTTTACTTTGCATTACAGTATGATAATTAGTTTTCATTATAAGAATTTGAATTTTGCAGCTAAATGTACTTAATGTCACAATGCAAAATATCTTTATGGTTTTAAGCAAAGTAGTATAGTAATGATACTCCTATTTCTTTTTCTTTTGTTTTAAAATATGACTCGGATGCATTCTTAAGGGGGTTTCATGACATTCGCCCCTTTATTCCATGAGCTGCTGTATTTTGCTCCTGAACTCCTTTCATTTACCAAATCAGAACTAAATTAAAACCCATCATCCATTTTCAGCATGAAGAAATCCATCTAATTACTCAATCACCCCCTCTCTCTCAGTTTCTCATGGGAATAATGGGGAAACAAGAGGTGGAGAGAGAGAGTGTGACGGAAAGCAAAGGACCAGAATCACTCTTTCATCAGAATATTAACAAGGGCTGTTAAATTAAAGAGGATTTCACAGGATCAGCAAATACACCAATGCACCAGCGAACTTTCACAGGGATTAACATTTAAAAAAATTAAATGATATACATGCAAAGTAATTCAACATCTCTAGGTTACTCATTGATATGAAGGAATCTTCAGGTCAATAATAATGTACTTCCCTGAGAAAATCATGTATTCAAATTACTCACAAACTAAGAATGCATATGTAAAACAAGGGGCATTAGGATCACCTTGTTAATCGTGTACATAATTACACATTCTAATTTAATATGTATGATGAATATTAATGAGGCAGCAGACACACACACACACAAGCAGGCAGTCATGGCTCAAATTCATTGAATTGCAAACAGCATGATGTGTTGCAATGGGAAAGCATTAGAGTGCCCTCTACTGTCCAATACAAGAAATAAAACAACCCCACCAAAAATATTTCTCATCCATCAGCAGTGCAGTGATGTGACTAAATAAAGATGATGCATCATAAATCAGATACATACAATGTTTTCTATTGTTAAACAAAAATAGTTTCAGATAGGCTTTACTAAATGTGTTACCACATTTTTTGACCAATGAACTTTCATGACATTTCCAGTCATTCATCAATGCTGGATTTTAAATCATGTTACAGAGATTGGAGTGTATTTATATGTCAGGATGCAATTTCTGTAATTAATAGATTGAAGTACACATGTTTCCAATAACAGCATCAATGGCCAGACTGATGTTATCACAGCGGTTTGCATGCACATCTACTTTGTAAGCACTTACAAAAAGCATCTAGCCAATAAAAAAGGACTTTTCCACGTCTGGGGGGAAAACATTTTCAAATGCCCTGATCAAAGGCACTTTTTTTTTTTAAGTGCTGGTAATGACTGATTATGAATGACACCACCTCCTGTTTTCTCACCTGGGAACGCTAGTCAGGTATGTCAGCACGTTGTGAAACTCCTGCTCCTCCAGCTCACCAAACGCCGGGTACTCTGGGAAAATAATGATGGGGCCGCCATTCTGTCCTCGGCCACCTGGAAATGCAGATTTGGAAGAAGGCAGCTGTTAGCAATTCTGTTTAAGATGCAGCATGAAAACTAATCATCTTTTTATTCCGTTAATCCCTGTGATGCATATAAATTATGAAACCCTGCATATTCAGAGGGAGAATTGTCTAACACCAGTGACCTTGAAGCTGCAGTAACCTCCTGAACTAGTTTACAGTCAGACTGATCAGGAAATAGAATAATCCAGCAGCACTTCTGCATTAAAAAGTCTTCTACCCACAAGGGGGCACTTCTACAGCTTCCCAATGTACAGCTTACATAGAGAAAGACAGAGACTGCGTACATTCACAGAAGAATGATTGTAGCTATTGCGAACTGCATAGATGCATCAAGGACATGAGGCAATGTCAAGGGCACAATGCAACGGCATGAGGACAAAACCTTCAAATCTCCTCTTTTCCTGTCATTGAGCTTTGCCTTGCAAATACAGATGAGACCATTCGAAAACACTGAGAGATAAACATCATATAAATCATTACTGGGGCTATAGATATAGTCTATGCGTGTGTGAGAAAGAGAAAAACAGAAAGGGAAAGAGGAAGGAGGACATGTTTGGTGCAGTGACAGAGGTCATGTGACTGTGTGTGTGTATTTGGATGCTATAGCACTCTGTGATTAATAGAGCAGGATGGATCCACTGCAGAGCTCACACATATTAACAGCTCTATGACTGTCACACACAGACACACAGGTGCACTCACACACACAAGGTGAAAAGGACACTGCTGTCGCATTTGTACCCATCAGTAGAGCAAACCCAAAGAGCTCAAGTCCATCTGGACCAGGTGAGAGAGAGAGGGTCACTCCGCAACATTATACTACAACATGCAATCCAAAAGACGAAGAGTCATTCATCATCTTCAACAAACAGACAACACACACAAACAGACACAACACACACGCGCACACACACACACACAAACAAAAGAAACTCTCTCTCTTGCTCGCTCTCTCTCTGAAACACACACAGCCTGAGAACAATATAATATAATACAGTACAGAAGAATATAGCAGAATATATTAGAGTAGAATTGGAGGGTAGATCAGAGTATATAAGAGTAGAACAGAATATAAAAGGGTAAAATTGAGTAAAATATAGTACATTAAAGCAGAATGGAGTATAAAAGTAATATAATACAGTAGAATGGAGTATATTATAGCAGAAAATAGTAGAATGGAGTGCAAAAGAGAAGAACAATAGAACAGAGCAGAATGGATTACAAAAGTGTAAAAGTATAAATGGTAGAATAGAGTAGAACTTGGTAGAATTGAGTATATTCAAGTTTAATAGAGTAGAATGGAGCATAAAAGAACAGAGAAAAATAGAGTTAAATTAGCATATAGTAAATTTGAGTATATTAGAGTAGAATTGAGCATAAATGTAGAACAGTGCAGAATTGAGTATAAAAGGGTAGAATTGAGTAGAATTGAGTATATTAGAATTGAATAGAGAAGAACAGAAAATAATTGAGTAGAATGGAGTATAAACATGTAGATCAGAGTAATACAGTGTAGTAGAATGGAATATAATAGAGTACAATACAGCAAAATAGAGTACACTAGAGCTGAATAAAGCAGAATGGAGTGTAAAAATGTAGAACGGTAATACAGTTGAGTAGAATGGAATATAACAGTGTAAAATATAGCAAAATAGAGTACACTAGAGCTGAATAGAGTAGAATGACGTATATACAGGTAGAACAGTAGAATGGAGTAGAATATAGGATAATGGAGTATTCTAGAGTTGAATATAGTAATGGAATATATAGTAGAATATAATAAGAGAAAAAAGCAGTAGAATATGAAGCAGAACAATGTTAAAAACAGAAGAATAGAGCAGAATGGTATAAACTAAATTAATAGATGGGAAAGAGTAGAATGTAGTAGAACAAAGTACCATCAGAACACAAATACAGACCCAAGAAATCTAGAACATGGACAACATTATCAGAAATAAGATGAAAACACTCCACAAAGAGCTTTCATCCCAATCTCACATACTGGGTGACTTTCGTTTCCGGTGTTTCCATCAGATACACACACACATACACACACATACACACACATACACACACACAGGCCTCTGCAGCCGTCTGGGAGGAAAAAGTAGGACCAGAAAAGAAAATAAGATGAAAAGACCAAAAAGGAAATGAAAACAGGAAATAAACAGAAGGAGCGTCTAGCAGTGGAGGTCTGTCATTAAATCTAGGTGGAGAACTGAGGCATGAGACTAGAGCAACATATTCAACATAGCAACAAAAACACATAGAAATAAAATCAGTGCATATGCTACATGGACACACAAACAACACACAATGCATAAGCATTCGCTCAATTATTCATGTGGCACTAAGTAGTGAAAGCAATATATTGGGATGAAGTTAAAAATGAGGGAGCAAATCTTTGAAACAAAAACTATTTGGACAGTATTTGAAGTGCAATGAGTACATCAGCTATACTCTATAAATGCTTTAAAAATGTGCACATGATAGAGGGAAACAAACTGTCCACTAAAATTTCAGACAACAGAATAAAATGGACGTCACCCCTTATAATGCACTACAAAATTGGAAATAGGAAGCAGGTCTGAAGTCACAAGGTCATCAGTTAAAAGAAACCAGAAGTGCAATGAACACTGATCTTTTTTTTTTTCTTTTTATTGGAATATCCCTGTTTCTTCAATGATGCATCTTGGCCGTTCACTCTTCTAGCAGTATTGTTGTAAATTTTTCATGGGATGTATAATGCATGAGTTCAGAGTTAGGTTTGTAAATATTCAGAGACTCTCTGATGCAATGAAGGAATGAGTTGTTTTTTTATAGAAAACCTGAATCCCAATCTAATCCTCTTATTCACTATAAAACTCTTCTATAGACCTCACACACAGCCTAACTGTCAATCAAATATCCTTGCAAAGCACATCAGCTCTGAACTTTGTCAAGCACATCGTCATGGCAACACTGAATAATTAAGAGGCTTCCTCCAGTCAGGCGTTATCCTGAGCAACCTGAGCCAAGCCCTAACTGGGTTATTTACGGAGACTGGAGAGAGTTTCTGGAGTGTTATTAAGTGACTGTGTGTTTATGTGGAATCTGTGCATATTCTGAACGAATCTGCTGTTGACACTGTAAAAGCAGACATTTATAAATAATCTGTCACGTATTCACTTCTGACTCACACAGCACATGTGAAACAGTACAAATCATACTCATGATGCTGTCAAAACACTATAAATATAGCTCATTAGATCAGTGATTAAGTGAGGTATTCACTTCCTGTAACAGACACATTTGCACTATAAACATCGGAGTGAATGAGAATGTCAGCACTGAGTTTGTACATGCTCATTTTACACAATTGCACTTAATAACATGGAACTACAGGAAGTGAACACATTTTAACATGGAACATGCATACTGTTTTTCAAAAATGTGGGGTTGGTAAAAAATTTTTTAATTAATACCTTTATTCTGCAAGGATGCATTAAATTGACCAAAAGCAACGCTAAAACATTTAATAATGTTACAACAGATTTATATTTCAATTTTTTTTTTTAAAGAATCCTGAAAAAACGTATCACAGTTTCCACAAAAATATTAAGCAGCACAACTGTTTTCAATGCTGATAAGAAGCAAATCAGCATATTAGACTGATTTCTGAAAGATCATGTGACACTGAAAACTGCAGTAATGATGCTAAAAAATTCAGCTTTGCATCACAGGAATAAATTACATTATAAAATATATTAAATTAGAAATAAAAGTATTTTGAACTGTAGTAATATTACACAATATTACTATTTTTACTGTGTTTCTGTTCAAATAAATGCAACCTTGGTAATATAAAAGACTTCTTTCCAACAAAGGGAAAAAACATACAGACCACAAACTTTTGAATGGCAAAGTCATGTAAATGCTTAAAATTGTGTTATTCAGGTAAAGGCGATAACAACATTTTTTTTTGAGTTATCAATGTTTTGTTGTACATGTAAGCTTATTTAATGATGATCATTTTGATGAAGCTTTCAGAATCTCTCATAGTGAGCATTCTGGGATTGATTGTGTAGGAGACTCACCTGACAGGAAGGCGAACTGTTTCCTGAGGTCTGGGCTGATGTCTGCAGCACACAGAGGACTGCTCTCCTGCTGCATAATCTCATCTGTGTGAGAAACAGAGATTTAGTTAGTAAACACTTCACTATAAACAAGGAAAAAATGGTTGTTTCCCATGTTAATGTTTATGGTTATACCACACAATTTCATAGGCACACAGGAATGTCACTTCATGTTCTTTATGTGTTTCTAGGTTATGGTGCAGACGCATGGTTCTGCTTAGAGTCTGAGAAGAGCAGCTGGATGAATGGATGTAGATGAGATTGGATGGAAGATCGTTTGAATGCATTTAAAGATGAAAGAGAAGTTGGATGAATGGATGGTTGGGTGGAGACGAGAAGTTGAAAACAGAGAAAAGAGGAAGAGAGAGTATTTTCTCAGTGCATCAGGAGATGATGGATTATTGTAAGCAGCTTTTGAGCATCTTCAGCCGCTGCGGTGTGTGTATGAGTCACTGCTGTGGTGCGGCACATGTCTCTCACGCTCAGACTATATGATTTTTAGATATGTTCTCATGGTGTAGGTCAGACTCTGTACACATGTTGGTCTCAAAGGTGAAATCAGCCCACTGTGAACAGATGAATCCAAAACAAACTAAGAACACATGATCCACCATGACAAATCTCTGGCCCCGTGCCTATCAGCAAGGATAAAGTCACTGGACAACAGTTGGAAACACAGCCATACACTTTCATCCATCTTTCCTTCTGTTACTGAGATGCTTGAGACCTTACGGAATCTGAATTAGAGCTCTTGAACTCAGCAAGAGCTAAGTACTTAAGTAGGTCACAGATAAACATTCAACTCACAGTACTGTGAGTGGGCTTACTGATTTCATCACTAATTTCTTTTTCCATTAGTTTTGCTGCAGAGGCTTTATAGAAACTCATTGGACTGTTGGTTTGTACTGTACAAATGTTAGAAAGTACACTCAAGACAAGTACAGATAAAATCCCTCCATCTGGGTACCAACAGAAGACCACATTCATCTGTCCAAAAGACCATATCTGGGTCATCAACATGCAGGTTAGGATGGCTTGCCATGCTTGCAATTCAAAACAAAACAAAACAAAACAAAACAAAATAAAAACAAAATAGATTAAACGAAACAAACAAAAAAAATTAAACAAACTAAAAACAAAAACCAACCAAAAACAATGAAAAGCAAACAAAAACAAAAAACAAAAACCAAACCAAACAAAAGCAAACAAATTAAAAAAACTAAAAACCAATCAAAAACCAAAAAAAAACAAATCAAAAGCAAACACAACAAACAAATGATTTTGAACTTGTAAAAAAATGTATCATGTATCAAACATATAAAACGAATTAAAATAATATATATTATTAAAAATAAAATATTTAAAGCATTCATTTTCATCAAATTATTCAAATGTTACGATAAATCTAACATTGCAATTCCAAATGAAAGTAACAAATGTTTTATTTACTTCTCAAAACCCATTTTTACTTACATCTGACACTTGCCATGTGTTAATTTTGGGCTGTGATGCACTCTACCCATCAACACTCTCATCTTTACTGTGATTTCTATTACAAGTTACTTTTGATTACACTGTGATATATCGTCTGCAAGAAACAGCACATCTGACAAAGCGACATGTTAATCTAATCTCCTCACACAGGAAATGCTCTTCTTTGAAAGCTGTGGAGTACAGTGGAGAAGCCTTCAGGAGAAGATAAGGCCTCTTTGAAGTCAGAAGGACAGTGACGTAAGACCCATTACAACATTACAGAAAAACACTCCGGCTAGTCACCCTGTTATTAAGTTTCTGTAAAGTTCAATGACATTGTGCATGCTCTTAAAATAAAGGTTCAGCATTCCTCAAAGCCTTCATTTGTTGGACAATATAAGCACACTCCCATGAACTTCAAAGTTCAGCCCCCAAAAGGTCAATAACTTGCTCTACTCAAACTGATCAAAACACTCTTCTTCCTTTCCCACCGCTCCACTCCTGACGTCACTGATCACAGACGAGCACCTGTTTTCACCGTTCTCAACACCACGCCACGGCCATGATGAGCAAAAGACAGATGCTTGCAGATAAAGCGAGAGCTGTTAATCCTTAATCTACCCTGGTAACTCAGACAGGGAGCTGGTAAAAGTCTGGCTTGTTGCACTGATCGCAGACCACATTCAGATTAAGATCACTGTAGGATTTCTCATCTCAGTGACCCTCAGTAAGAGTGTCACGTGACTTCAGAGACAGCTGCCACAGCCCAGGTAAAAACTGAGCTTGTGAGGTTAAGTGACGATTCTGGCACTGAAAGATTGGCAGAGTTAAGCTGAAGAGAAGCTGTGACCAACAAATACAGCAATGCTTCGCTTTTCTTTGTTATTTAGTACAAGCCTCAGGAAACACTCAGGTAAAGGATATTTGTACTCCTAAAGTTCATCTCATATTCATCATTTGTTGCTTCAGGCTATAAGGGTTCATTCTACAGGTTCTTCAACATCACAAAGATACCATTTGATAGGAGTTAAATTATAAAAATAGAATGACTTAAAAAAAAAAAAAAAAAAAAAAAAAAAAACAGGTCGAGGGAATTTATGGCCAGGCACTCCATGACCAGTTCCTCTGTGTTCCAAATTGGATTGTATTCCAAACACTATTATGCATTTAAGCAATTAGGTATGAGAGGCTGTTACATTGTGAATGTAGTCACGGCTACAGGGCACATGACACAGAGCAATGCCAGAAACCTCTTCATCTGTGAAAATATTCACAGTAAAGAACAAACTCAAATGCCTTACAGATTTTTTACAGTTTTAAAACTAGCATGTAAGCAGCAAATTACACACACATGCAGAGCTGGGTAGATTACTTACAAATCGCAGTCCATTACTGATTCCAAATTACACGACAAAAATTGTAGTTAGTAATGTAATCCATTACACATTTCAGGTAATATAATCAGACTAATTTTCGAACACTTTTAGATTACTTTTAACCAACATCAGAGAACCGTGAACATGCAAATATGATAATTATTAAAATATTTGTTTTAAAATCTCAGTGGTACTTAAAGTGAATATATTATTAGGTAAAAGAGGTTCAGATGACAAAAAGTCTTGGAATGCTTACATTACCTGTAAATAAGAAATAATGTGAACTTATGCATTTTAATGTGTTTGAAAGTCAAAAGCCTTCCAAGGACATAGTAATATATGGTTAAATAATTCAAATAAAACGAATGTGTTCATCGGTAGTTGATGCAATGTTGAAACACTTCTCAATCCTGAAATGATTTTTTGTAAATCCAGTCAAATGCTGTGTCGCCACCTGACTAATGACTGGTCTTTATGTGAATGTTCACAAAACAGGAAGATTTTCTGAATATATTTACAGAGAGTCTATTTACACTAAGTGCAAATAGCCCACCTTATTGGCAGGGGCTATTTACACTAACTCCGCCCACCAACATGTGATTGGGCTAGACAACACTACAAAACATGGCTGTCAGTTCCAGTGGTGTAGATGGTAAAGCGCATAGTGTAAGTATACAGTGTAAATAGCATCGATTGCTATTTACACTTAGTGCAAATAGCCGCTGCCACATATTTAAGCGGCAGGCCATTTCAGAAAGGAACACTTAAAAAATGAAAAAGAGGAGAATCAATATGTAACCATGTAATCAATAAAAAAAAGTAACTGTAGCCTGATAACGAGTATTTTAAAATGTAATTTAATCTAATTACAATTAAGTATGTAATCCAGATTAAATGTAATTTGAGATATATACACACACACACACATACATATATATATATATATATATATATATATATAAAAAGTTTGGGGTCAGTAAGGTTTTGAAATGAGTAATTTTAGTCAACAAGAATAAAGTAGTAGAAAATCTTTTACTTTGTTACAAAAGATTTATTATTTCAAATAAATGCTGTTCTTTTGAACTTTCCATTCATAAGAATCCTGTGAAGTATCACAGTCTCCACAAATCGCATAAAAAAATAAGGATATTTGCTTAAACATTAAAATAGTTGCTTAAAATATTTGCCATCACAGGAGGAATAAATTACATTAAAAAAATATATATATAAAAAAATAGAAAACTATTAATATTTTAATTTTTTTTTTTTTTTTTCATATATTAAAAAAATAAATGGAGTCTTGGAGAACATAAAAGATTTTTCAAAAACATTTGAAAAATCTTAGATTGCAAATTTTTGAACTGTAGTGTATCAGGAATTTTATAGACCTTGTTACTGACCAATTACAACACAGGGCAGAATTCTACATTTTTCAACAGTCTTTTGAAAATTACAGATTTTGAAGAACGAATAAACATTCAGGTCAAATGTTCACGTACACAAGCCAAAACAGCCTACAACAAAAACAACTAAATAAAGAAGTAATTTTTTGATTTTATCCTCTATATCCAGTCACCGGATGTGGTTTCTCATTTACATTGATCCCATCACTCCTGTTAAACAATACCAGGCCGTTGAGATCGAGGGGGACGCGTTTAGTCTTGTCACTGTCGCCTCAGCTGGGCTCATGAGAAAGAGGCTTGAGGAACGTCCAACATTTCATTCACCATCTCATCTCTTGGTGTTTAATCAACAAAGCTACGGCACAGAGCCTCCACTCAATACAAAACATCCTCTCACACATCCGCAAAACCAAAGCAGCAATAACAGGGCTATAGAAACGGCCCCGGGCCCTGCACGGTCGCCAAGAACGCCAACCGCACATTGACAAAGCGATTCAGCATCGGAGCGCGGGGTGCTGGTATTCAGAAGAACCGGGGGAAGGGCAAACGCTCTCATTTTAATGCCATTCAACAGATAGATGAGTATTCTTTACAAGGCCTTACATTTTTAATGCCACTCGGATGGGTTGAGCCGTGACCGCTACCTCAATGTGATTGAAGATCTGAGTTTGGACTGTAGCCTAAAGTAATAAAAGACTCATCTTCATCTCAGGAAACTGCTAGCTGTCTTTTGTTCAATTATTTTGTTAGTTCACAAAAGTATAACAACAGATTGCCTTGTTGTAATGATATTTAAAGTCATTTGTACTATGACTTTAATGGGGCAAAAGTGTATTTATACCGGAATCAGAGTTGCAGAAATTATTCATGAACCCAAATATTACTTTGACAATTTGCTAATTAAAAAAAATAAAATAAAAACACACAATGTGCCCAACTACTTAAAAACAAGACTCGTCCAGTTTGTAATTATTGTATTTTAAAAATAAAACAACTGAATTCAAGAGTGTAAATTTATAAAGTAATGTTTTATATTTAAATTTTTTCTTTATTTTACAAAAGTGCTTATTACGTAACGTTACATGCAACACTGGTCTTATCTCACTAACACCCTGATGCTCTAATATATTGTAGTTTATGATAAGCAGGATCCAAATTCTTCGCTATTACGTAAGATTCAGCTATAAAAAAGGTAATTGTGAGCCTCAAGATCTCACCTCTCTTGGAACTCTGGTTCCTGGTGCAGGAGAACAAGGACAACACGTTTTCCATGTCTCTGCGGTTGTGTCCACTCTTTGCATTATTTACAGGAGAGTGTTGGATACAGTGGCTTAAAACCTCAGCATTGCACTAACAGCTCAGATGGAAAAACAAGACACATACCAATGCACAGACACATACACACTCAATGTTAACATGCAAGGAAAACATCCTCTTTGTTCTTCATGTCTGTGCAAGCAGCCCAGGTTAAACGCATGTTGCAGTTTTTGTTAAAGACCTCTTCGGCTGTGTCATGTCCGAGCCTGTCTGAACTACAAAGAACCAGTCAAGGTTAAAACACACAGGAGTGCAATATAAACCATTACTGCTACACTAGACAGTGAAGGCCAGGCAGTAAAGCAAGGAGAGTTACTTACACACACATACTGTAAGCATGACATCTTCCTTTATACAAGGATCACACCCATATCTCATTGTGATTTCCATAATAACTACATGCTTTATTCACTCTAAACAAAAAGAAGCTCATAGAATACATTAAAAAAGGCTAATATACAATGAATGTTCCAGAACAAGTTAAAAACATAGAACTAAGCCACATGTTATTAGTTACTTCATCTATTGTCCATATTACTTTTGCATTAGTCTTCAAGTCATACAATAGACCAAATTATAAAAGGGATTGATCACCCAAAAATGAAAATTCTGTTAATTGCTGACCCTTATTTTATTCCAAACTTACATAAAATTCTTTATTCTATGGAACACAAAAGAAGATATTTTGTAAAAATGGGAATCAGTGTTCTTTTTGTTCATACAAACATTTCATTTCAGGCCCTACTGACTTTCATTTCATAAGTTGAAACATTCTTCTTTTCTTTTGCATTCTACAGAAAAAAGTAACTCATACAGGTTTGGAAAGACAATTTAGTGTTTTTTTATGTACTGTCCTTTTAAGATAATTCGTCAGACTCTGGGATCAAATGTCATTCTGTATTTGCAAAGCTCAGATCCTTAACCATAAAGTCACATTATTAATATAGTGCTTTATACAAAACAGATTGTTCTGTAGCAAAGCAGCTTCACCGAAATAAACAGGAAAATAACAGTTGCAAAATTCATCAGTTATAAAATGACTTTAATTTGAACTATAAAGCAACCCTAGAGAAGACAATTCATTATTTAGCTCAATTTAGTTCCAATAACAGGATTCAATTTCATTATAAAGCAGTTCCACAGAACACAATAATACCATTAAGCCACAACATTACCATTACACACATACACGTGGATTGCTTCTCTGATCTTCATCACACAAAACTACGCAGCAGCTCATTATTTACACACTCACAACACACACAAACAACTTAAAGAATAAAGTCCCAAATGGCTTATTAACAGCGCACATGGTTGAGTGTCATGAGGGCGCTGTAACCGTGTGTGTGTGTGTGTGTGTTGTACGTAGACATGTGGTCTGGCTCCAGCTATATGGACAAATGTGAACAGTGCCATATCAATTATACAATCACACCAACTGCTAACTAAAAGGCCAGCTGTGTGTGCGCGCGCTATCAGAATAGACTAGGGTGTGTGTGTGTGTGTGCATTCATGCACTAACATTTGACATCTTATCTGCACTTTACAGAGTCTCCATCTGTTAGGCTGGAAGAATACAAAGCAGAAACAAACACACACACGCACACAGCCCCCTACACCAACAACAAATGGGCAACAAGTGGGTCAAATTCTCTACATTCCAGTGCCCATCTTTTTAACAGTTTAATTGAATGTATATCAGATCATTGTGGTCTGAAACTGAACAAAAATAAAATGAGGCCACTATAGTTCACAGACTTTCTTTAAAGGTGTCTTTAAAAACACGCTGATCAGAGCCTTTGAATTGTATAAATGCAGTGTGTTACTGATTATGGGGTATGATTTTTACAATTTTCTATTTTCGCTCTCAGTGATGATATTGGAGAGTAAAAAATTTATGGACTTAGTGCCCAGCAAAACCACAGTGGTTGGACACACAAGACAACAACCACACCAGACGTACATAGATTGTTACTAAATAATCATAGTGAGTAAAACTGTTACGACAAACCCTGTGAAGTCAACCAGAAGAGTGAGAAAATATAACACAGACCCATGCAAACACTGCAAAAATGTCACAAATTTTAGAAGTGTTTGCAAGCAACACTATTACAGCTGCTCATACTGTTAACCCCACTGTAAGTACACTACAAAAGTTTTTTAATTATTAACATTCAGCAAGGATGCATGAAATTGATCAAAGTGACAGTAAAGACTTACACTGATACCAAAAAAAAAAAAAAAAAAAAAAAAATCAGAAGAAAGAAAAAGTTCTATCAATCAAAGAATTTGGAGGGGGAAAAAAGTCACCACTTTCACAAAAATCTTAAGCACAACAACTGTTTTCAACATTGATGATAAACGCTTCTTAAGCAGCAAATCAGCATATCAAAATGATTTCTGAATGATCATGTGATACTGAAGACTGGAGTAATTCAGCTTTACATCACAGGAATAAGTTACATTTTATAATATATTCAAACACCAACAGTTGTAAAAAACGGTGTAACCAGTCCCACGCCAATTTTGTTATGATGTCTCATATTTTGAGACACTTTTAAAAGAGGTGAGCTGTTACTTAAAAAGCAATTTTGAAAGAAGGACTCGTGCCATATCTAGGTACCAGGGTGAGCTCTTTTTATTTGGGCAACCAGCCAGAACACCCTAGCAACTGCATAGCAACATGCTAAAAACCTCTCACCTTAGCAACTGCATAGGAATGCCCTGGCATTGATCCACAACAGCCTGACATTGTGACGGCAACATTTGCTTGGCCAAACCCAATGCAAATTTCATCCAGAAAGAGTTCAAAATAAATAAATAAATAAAAGAACACACTTAATATCAAATCATAATGCACTCTCTCTCTTAAAAGATATAGCTTTATGCACATAAATCAGCTATAACAGAAAGTCACACCCCACATACTCGTAATAGCAGACAGATAGCGTGTTCTTGGATGCCACCCTACAAATAGTAAAGAAAATAGCCTACACCTTGCAGCACTCAGGTATGTCTGTTGTAGTTTGACCCTTATTAAAGCTGCTTTCAGTTCTTTCAGCAACAAAAAGCTCAGCTAAATAAAACTCATATTTCAGCATCTGATTCAGCACCTAACATGACCTAACATTTTCCATTCATGCTAAACTAAATTCAATTGACAGTGTCTTATACAGTATAGCCCGAGGTCATAGTTACTGACAGCACGCCAGTCTAGATTTAATAAGCAAATATCTTCTGATGTGCCATTACTTGCATACGCAGTCAAATTTTGTGTCCATGATGAGCATTCACAGCTAAGACGGAACTCCGATCGCTGCGCATATTGACAGGCTTGAAGCAAAGCTTGGAATGTGAAACAACATTTTGGTGCCAGTCCAACTGGGTTCTGGAAGTTGGCATAAACCCAGACTGGTGCCAAAAGTTGCCCATATGAGCATGGGTGAAACTGTTTCAAGCCGTTGACCAACAAACAATACGCTTCTCACGATCTGAGAGCGCAAAAAAGGAGGGGGGAGTTTACGTTCAAATTCAGGGTCGCGTTTTAACTTGAAAATCAATGAATTGTGGGAAAGTTTAACATGTAAGCAAACACAGATTTCAGATAACAGCACTGTATAAAATAGAAATACATACTTTTACAATAAGAACAGTATGATAAATGGAAATCTACTCCTGAATTTAAATATCAAGACCATAAAAATTTAAAACATACCAATTAAACATCTGAAATCTATATACAAAACATAATCAGAACAGGGATGTTTTATCCCACAAGGTTACTACACTTTTTTCCAACACTATTAAAAATTAAAAGTGCTCTTCTGCCATAGAAGAACCATGTTGGGTTCCCCAAAGAACCTTTCAGTGAACAGTTCTTAAAAGAACATTTCTTCTTAGCATGAAGAACATAAAAAATCTAAAGAACCATTTTCCATTATGAAGAACCATTTGTGGAATGGAAAGGTTCCATGGATGTTAAACGTTCTTCTTGGAACCACCAATGTCATGTATGTGAAGTTCATTTCCTGAGTTTATTGAATTCTATATAGTTTGAATAAAATTAACAAGCATAAATACACCAGAAAAGCCCAGAAAAACAAAACAGCACTTCAAACTGGACACATCTGACCTGGTTCAATAGATTTACCCGGTTATACAGATATAAAGACTAGTTTGGTCTCCTACCTGTCATCACTTTCAGTTGCAGCCATAGTCTGGTAATGTCCTGGCAGAGCAGGGACACTCGGTTGAGCTCCATCCTGCTCAGAGTGCACCTTTCCCAGCCACCCTCCTGTCTCAGGTGCCTCTATCTCTGGGGCTTCATCCTCCTGCAGGACTCCCGTAAGCTGCCGCGCATTACTGAGGCTAAACCGTCCGTCAACGCACTTCACATATCCTCATCTCCAACACACACAAACTCCACCGGCATCAGGTTACTCTGCCACACACACACACACACACACGTGCAGGTGGAAGCAACAGACGGTGGAGTTAAAGGGAGGAAAAGCCCCAGGGCAGCCGCTTAAACCAGAATTCAATTCTGTAGCGACCTGTGTGTGTGTGTGCGTGAGTGAGTGGATAAGCTCTGACATACGCACACACTCACTAATCGTCCTGCCTCTAACAGGTTTGAGAGAGAGAGAGAGAGAGGGATGGGGTGGGGGGGATGACAGCAGTTTTCTCTGTTTGTTACTCTGCCAGGGCCCTGTGGATTAATAATAGACAGCCAATCAAAATAC
Source organism: Tor tambroides (assembly GCA_021397915.2). NCBI lineage: Eukaryota > Metazoa > Chordata > Actinopteri > Cypriniformes > Cyprinidae > Tor > Tor tambroides. The sequence continues at coordinate 76,486 of JAFVLL020013903.1, read as the reverse complement.
TGGGGCTGGACTGAGAGGCGGAGCACATAAACTATATTACTCCATCTATCATGATACTCAATTCTATTATACTACACTGTACAAAATAAAATTCATTATTACAATAATTGGGATATTTAGTCAGCTGTACTTTTCCCTTTTAACTATTGCTTTAATGGTGTAATGTATTTTTTAATTGTTTTTAATGTAATTAATGTTATATTTTATTTATTTTGCTTTACTACTGTGAAAACGTAAATGCATAGATTTTGCCATCTATGCCATAAGACAAACAAATAAATTAAATAAATACATTTATTATAATAACAATGCAACAAAATTATGACATTAATGTTCATTGTTCGAATTATTCCAATAGTCTAATTTTTCATCTTGAATTTACCCCTTTTAATAGGCTAGCTCTTTTTAACAATTTCATCAATATTTATTACTTAAAATTATCAAGACATCGGTAAAATTTTTGTAACTAAAGTAGTTTTTTTTACAACTGTTTTGTTTAATGTTCACTATTGTTATTTTACACTTTAGAAAATGTACTATATAAAAACTAAATTACATGAAAAAGTGACAGTGTATGGTCATTAAGACAATTTAACATGAACCTTTTTAATAACTTTGTAACACTTTCCAATAAGATCCTATTAGTTAGCATTGGTTAATGCATTAACTAACATTAACCAACACTGAGCAATACATTTGTTACAGTATTTATGGATCTTTTTCATCTTTATGTAATGAACTATAACGGTTTATTGTTAGTTCTTGTCAGCTCACATCCATTGAATAATATTAAAAGTTACAACGTTTGTTTTTAATAATGTGTGAGTACATATTGAAATTAACATTAACAAAGATTAAGAAATGCTTTTGAAGTACTTTTCATTGTTAGTTAATGTAACTAACAATTGTTACATATATATATATATATATTTTTTTTTTTAGGGATGCACGATAAATATCGGGCGATATATAATGCGCATCTTGTCAGTAAAGCCGGTTCTGTAATCAGCGGTAAATGCCATCACATGCGTGATTTCACATTGAGCAGCATTTACTACACAGAGCCATTGTTCACTGACAAGCTGCGCAAAACCACGCTGATAATGAACGTGGATTTGCGCAGCTTGTCAGTGAACAATGGCTCTGTGTAGTAAATGCTGCTCAATGTGAAATCACGCACGTGATGGCATTTACCGCTGATTACAGAACCGGCTTTACTGACAAGATGCGCATTAAATATCGCCCGATATTTATCGTGCATCCCTAATATATATATATATATATATATATATAAAAGTTTGGGATCAGTAAGATTTTTAATGTTTTTTAAGAGAGTCTCTTCTGCTCATCAAGGTTGTATTTATTGGATCAAAAATACAGAAAAAACAGTAGTATTGTGAAATCTTATTGCAATTTCTAATATTTGTTTCCTATTTTAATATACTTTAAAACAGAATTTATTTCTGTGACGCAGCGCTGAATTTTCAGCATCATTACTCCAGTCTTCAGTGTCACATGATCCTTCAGAAATCCTTCTAATATGCTGATTTATTATGAGTTTTGAAACTGTTGTGCCGCTTCATATTGTTTTTTTTGGAACGTGATACTTTTTTCTTTGATTCTTTGATGAATACAAAGTTAAAAAAGAGCAGCATTTGTTCAAAATAGAAATCTTTTCTAACTATATATGTCTTTTTATTCATTTAACACATCCCTCCTAAATAAAAGTATTAATTTCTTTAAAAAAAAAAAAGAAAGAAAAAATGTAGTGACCCCAAACTTTTGAATAGCATTGTATATTGTAACACAAAATTTCTTTTTTAAATAAATGCTGTTCTTTTTTAACTTTTTATTAATCAGAGAATCCTAAAAAAAAAAAAAAAAAATATCACAGGTCCCAAAAAACAAAATGAAGCAGCACAATGGTTTCCAACATCGATTATAAATCAGCATATTAGAATGATTTCTGAAGGATCATGTGACACCGAAGACTGGAGTAATGATGCTGAAAATTCTGCTTTGATCACAGAAATAAATTATATTTTGAAGTATATTAAAATAGAAAACTTATTTTAAATTGGAATAATATTTCACAAAATAAGTTTTTTCCTGCATTTTTGATTAAATAGATACAGCCTTGATGAGCAGAAGAAACTTCTTTAAAAAAAACATTAAAAATCTTACTGATCCCAAACTTTTGAGCGGCAGTGTATATATAATTTTTTTTATTACTCTGCACTGTGTACTGTCATACAGAGCTGCAGGGATGCCACACACACCCAGTTCAACATCTTTTATATGAGAAACCAAGCAATCCATAAGAGCAGAGTGAAAGGTGCTGTACGTCTGTATTCTGTATTCACAATGAGCCTGGGAAAAAGACACACACACAAACCACCTGTTTGTGGCTGGAGTCTGTGCAGAGAGAGTCTGCTGCTGTGAATTAAACAGCTCTATAGTTCTGCAAAGCCTTTGATGGAACTCAAAACCCTTCAGCTTGAGAGACAGAGCGAGAGAGCGAGAGAGAGAGAGAGAGAGAGAGAGAGAGAGAGAGAGAGAGAGAGAGAGTGTGAGAGTGAGAGTGTGTGTGTGTGTGTGTGTGTGTGTGTGTGTGTGTGTGTGTGTGTGTGTGAGAGAGAGAGCTATCAATGGAAACAAAACAGATTTAGACACATCAAAATGACCTTTTTATGCTTATAAAATAGTAGAACAGCAGCAAAGACTGACAATGTAAGATAAGTGTCTCTAAATATATTCACCAGTTTAAGTTTTTTTTTTGTGAGTACTCTATTCTTAGAGCACCACGGTTACTTACAAAACGACACCGTGTCATGCATTTTAATGCACTGCACACTATTTTCAGACAATATCACAGATACGTTTACAGAAAGGTATATCTGGGCTGGTGCTGTCTGGGAAAGTATACGTTCTTTGTGACTTTTGTGATACACAATCTTCAGCTCAAGGCTCTCTCACAGCCTGAAGGTCACAGGCCGCATAAAACACAAGGACTTTAAAATGCAGGTCAAGTTCTAGACACTCTCGCTGGAAATCCCCTGGCTCTCTTCTCTTAGATCTTGCGTCCGGCTATATATACCTACTCCATGCTCGTCTGAGACACTCACACACTACAGATTATTTAAGAGAGACAGGGCTTCACTTTTATAAAGACAAACACAATGCCCCTTTCTGTGTTTTATCAGTAACACTATGCCAATGAGCTAGATCCTCCGGGCTCAACTATAACAGCTCTAAATGTACACAGTTACATAACATACGGTTAAATAACCAAATATAAACCATTATTTTGTTAAACTTCATTTTGTAAACTTAACAGCCCAAGTAACATCAATTACGTAATCCAATTTAGTCTATATTTTATATTGTATATTAAAACTATATTTTATATTATAATAATTAATATTAACATTATTATTAATAAAAAAAAATGTACATAAAATAAATGAATAAATAAACAGTACTTAAATTAACTTAATTAAAATTTTAACTGTTAATTAACTAATTAAACTTGCATAAATTAAAGACCTGTTATTGGTTGAAGTGGTCTGATAATCTGATTATTATGTAGTGCAATGTTTGTTGGTTCGTACTAGGGTTATTATAGTTAACTAAAACTAAAATATTAAAATATTTGTGTTAACTGAAATTAAGCAGAAATAAACAAAACCTTCTGAAGCGCTAAAATTACTAACTATAAGGAAATAAACTAAAGCTGAGCTAAAACTGAACATTGAAAAAATTAAACTTGATTAGTTATATTAAAAAAAATTACAAAAATGACAATTTTAAAAATTAAAATCAAATTGAAAATAACGTAAAATATAAAAGCAAATTCAAAATATTAAAACTAATAGTATATAAATACCAAAATTATTAATAATAATAATAATAATAATAACACTGTAGTGTAGACATTGAGTTGATCATTAAGCACAGAGGGATTTTCCATTTATGAGGAGGAAATGAGGGTATAAACAAACTTAAAGGAGAAATGAGCCTTCAGTGTTTGTTCTCTGTGAAGAATCAAACTCACTTTGCTGCCCTTTAGTCTCCCATCATTTTTACTCAAATAACTCACCCTTACTGTACTTTTGCCATACCCCAGGAAACATTATTAAAAGTGTTTAATAACAATGTGTGAGTTTGGATCTGTCTGACCAAGCAGTCAAACCCTGTTATACCCTTCACACGTGTCCTGATTATTCATTGAATTATTCATGACTCATTAAAACTGCACCTTGTTCGTCTAACAAACTATTTAAAGTATCGACTGTATGGGAGATCAATACAAATAAGTGCCTATGTAGAATTTTTTTTTTTTAGAAACTTAATGAACTGCTGTCCTTGTGATCTGCATTTCTAAGGCTTTTTCCATGCAGGGCTAGAATCAAAATCTCACAACAAGATGATATCAGTCTGTACATGCCATCAACAATGAACTGGAGCATAATCAGTTATATTTGCTATAATTTCAATTTCTGAAGTCAAGCTCTATGCTTGTCGTATTAGTAGCGGCACTCATTCCTAATGAGAAATAAGAAAGAAAGAAAGAAAGTCGTGACGTATTGTCAAGTACGGTGACCCATACTCGAAATTGGTGCTCTGCATTTAACCCATCCAAGCGCACACACACAGCAGTGACTAGTGAACAAATGCACACACACACACACACACCCGGAGCAGTGGGCAGCCATTGCTCCAGCACCCGGGGAGCAATTAGGTGTTCGGTGCCTTGCTCAAGGGCACCTCAGTCATGGTATCGAAGGTGGAGAGAGTACTGTTCATTCACGATCCCCACCTTCAGCTCCTGCTGGTGCGAGAATCGAACCGGCGACCTTCAGCTTACAAGCCCGACTCTCTAACCATTAGGCCACGACTGCCCCGTAAACAACATAAATAACGTACAACCAGTTCAAACTGAACTATGATAAAACTGTAAAGCTGATCTCATACATATACCGGCATACGAGAGAATAAAAATAGACTCCAGGCCTATTGATTGAGATAAATGTAGAGTCTAGAGGGACAGGATACTGTACATGTGGCCGTCTTTCATAATTCTACAGTGCTGCAGCTGTAATGAGAAAAGCGGGAGTGTGTTTCTGTAACTTCGGTCAGACATCCTGTTTCTGGCAGGCTCTGGTTCTCCCTGCACCATTCTGCAGAAAATGAAACCGATACTTCATATACTAAAATAACAGGATTGTGTGTAAATTATGTAACATACTGTGTATCCAACAAATCCAGTGATCATAACAGGATGAGCGAAGCGTTTGATGGATTAACTAACATCATATTTGCTCTTGTAGAGGTGACCAGCCCCTTTAATAAACATATACAGCAAAACAAATACATATCTATATTACAGTATCCATTTTAAAATGCTGAATTCCTTTGAAATTCATGACTTTTACAGTAATGTAAAAGTAAAAAGTAAATTCAAGAGTCACCTTATACTATGAAAAAATTTCAACTGGGACGCTAACTGACATATCAGCATGATAACATGCTTATATATATATATATATATATATATATATATATAATTTTTTTTTTTTAATCTTATTTAATATTATCAGGCATGTGTGGAGGGGGTGCTTTGGGGGCTCAAGCCCCTGCCCTTTTTTCAAAAGTTTCCAAAAATGCCCCTCTCTCAACAATTATCAACAATAATATTGTGGTCAATAAAACAAAATGCATTCGAATTATAATTATGGCAACATGTACAAAACAGTAACAAATGGCTCATAACTCAGAAAATACCTGTTAATTTTACTTATATCGTCAGTTTGAGACATCTTACCATTGTATCGCTATAGACTGTGCGCATCTTAAACTCAAATTTCTTTGGATAATGTGAACTGGAGCGGTATCTTCCGAGTCTTAAACTGGTTGAAAACTATGTCGCCACTGTCTGTTTTCACTTGTTTTTTCTTTTTTTATAAACAAACCTGAAATTGCTAAAGTAGAAGTTGTTACATTAATTGTAAACAGTGTTTAATTTACTCCTATTTAAGTACTGCATATTGACATACCGTTTACCGTTTAATGAAACCATCATTGTTGGTTAAACGAAACCCAAGTGCCACCAAAAGGCCTATTATGTTAAGTGTAAACAGTTCAAGTTCAAGAACACGTAGAAGACTTTTTTTTTTTATAACTATTCATACATATGTAACCTAATTACATGTTAGGACTAAGGTTTATTTTATTAGTCTTTATATTGTGGCATTTCAGGTGTATGCGTTTAAGAACTTCTTTCAAACAAAGTCTTGTGCTCATTTGAGTCACAAGGGAAGGATGAATTTTTACTGAGAGACGCTTTTAGGAAAGCACATGATTCTTCGTATCTTAGGAGGAAATTGTCTTTCTTAATAGATGTTTTCCTGCAATTCTTGTATTGCTGTCGATTTTTTTTTTTTTTTTCACAGATCCACAGCCAGTTTTCTCAACTCAACCTGAATCTGAAGCACTACAGTTTTAAACAACCTAACTGTGTTTATATTTCATCGTCAGCTTCAGGGAAAGAACCTTGAATACAGTCAATCAGCAGATTCGAGGGAACCAAATGCTGAAGTGAGCATATGACCACAAATTTACCAGAAAGCGGGAATTTTCAAATCACTTGAGAACGATTGTGCAACTCAGGTCAGCTCAAAACAATGATCATCTGACCCATCAAAACATCCTTTCAGATGAGCCCAGTGACGAATGACACACACACACACACACACACACACACACACACACACACGGACTAGTCATGTGATCAGTCACTGGTGGGTATTTGCATGGGTTTGGTCACAGCAACACATCTAAAGATCACACACCAACCAATCAAACCCAGTCCTCCAAAAATACATCAAAGATCAGATTCATGAGACAAATGAATTACAAATCACAAATAGCCATTGGACTCATGTGCCTGTTTGCAGAAATACACCTCATAAAGATGTTAGTTTGGGGACTGCAAGTAAATAAAATGTGCATTGCAAATGAAAAAGAATACACATTCTGACTTTCTGAAAAAAAAACAAAAAAAAAAAACAACAACAATCCTCATAAACCAGTTATTTTGTTGTTGTTTTTCATAATGAAACAGGAAAAAAGCTCGAGACAAAAGGTAGTTTTCAGACAGGCACCTGCAAAGAAGTCCCAGGAACACACAGAGACATGAATATATCCACAGGACATTACTATGACAACATGTCTGGTTTATTACAAAACAACAAACAACAACAAGAAGGATGCAAGAACTTCCTCTGCGGGCTCTGAAGCTACAAGGAGAGGAGGGAAACTTCCTCTTTATAATTAAAGTAAAATCCCAAAGATGAGGAGAAAAGCAATGAAATACTGTCATAAGATCAGGTGTTTCCTTTGAATAGCATACTAAACTGTTTACCAATGAGATTGTGCTTTCACTTTTTTAGTCTACATTTTTCTTTCATTTTCCTTGATTCTTTCCATCTCCGGAAATTCGGTCATGCCAGTGGGAGAATGTCCCATCATTAACCTACATCAGTGTCGACAGTCGTCACGTTCTCTGGCCTGATGGCCGTCTGGACAACAGTTAGCAGTAGCGGTTAGCTGTTCTCGGGGGACGTTCATGTCACCACACCCCCTTTATCATCCAGATTTAATCAGCACAGGCACTGTAACAGAATCACAGGCTGTTTAGGTCTCAGCTTCACCATTCTTTTAATTATCCACACTTACTGCTGGCAGCATATACTGTTTAAATTGATGCAGTTTCGCCAAACAGGAAGACGTGTGTTTATATGCTCTTAGTTTTCTAAACCTGGGAAACTTCAGGAATCCCTGAGAAAAAAAAAAAATCAAAATTGACTTATTTTTATGAAATTTTGCAGTATTTCCTTATTTTTTCAATCAAACAAGAAGTGTGCGCTCAAAAAAGAAAAGCCAGTAAATTCTCAGGTGTATAGAACAAAAAAGAAGTTTAGTCAACCAGGTAGCCGAAATTGTCCGCACACTGGAAAAATACAATCAGACCAAAAAAAGTCTATCAAAAATATATCTTTTATTTATTTAAAAGTGAAAAAGTGACAAAAGTGCAAAGTGTCTTAAACTTTTTTTTTTTTTTTTTTTTTCAAAATCAAAATAACGAGGGCGGGAAAACCTATAACTCACATGACATTGCATTTAGCAAACAGCGATGATCCAATGACCCAATCAATTCCCGATGGACACAATTAAGTCCCATCCTACATTTTTTTCTTGTTTCACTGTTGTTAGATGTCACAACAGGGAAGAAAAGACTATTGCCAATTCAGCTTCATGCAGACATTAAATTTGAATAAAAATGGTCATTATTTACTTACTCTTATGCCGTTCCAAACAGTTCCTGCATTAAAAAAAATCACACATAATACAAGACGTATGAGAAATGGGTAAAAATCACCCTATATAATATTTTTGCAGGGGGTTCAGGTTTAAGAATGGATGACTGAACAGAAAGAAAAAAATAACAGCAAAGGAAATATAGATATATAGATTGATCAGCATTGAAGTATTACAAAGTTATATTATTTTACTGTCCTAAATCCATACACAAGAGAACAGAAGTCGAAACATCATGGCAAATTATTCCATTTTTTGTGTGTAAACAAGTGCAAAAATACTCAATGCTATTCAAATGAGAGAGTTATAATTTAAGATCAACTTCTCTGTTAAAACTAGATATATAATAGAAACCACAATAATAGATATAAAAATAATAGAATTAATTTACTGTAACATCTCACGCTCAGGAGGAAGAACCAAGTGCAAATGGAGAAGTAATCACAGCAGCTGATTGGGGCAAAATGTTGGTTCATTGACCACATGCAACTCTGCATAAAATCACCATGCAACACAACAATAGCGAGAGGAAACATCCTTTAAAGATTTCCTCTAAAATGGCAATGACATTTATGCCTCTAAAATTTGCATCTCCAAAAATAATCCACAAAACAAGAGATTTGCCCCAGCAAACACACACTACTGCAGGGGCTGCCAAAACAAGGACGAACTCAGCAAGAGTAGCAACCATGATGAGGAAATGGAGGCCAGTAGCTCTAAAACACACTGACAGTGAAGCCAAAGGGGGAGACATTCATAAAGTCAAATGAAAAATGATGATGTGAGATAATGGAGGCTGTAGGCCCAAACAGAATCTGCAAGAATAGATTCCTGCAGAATTCAAAAACATGCCATTCATCATATGCCACAATTTGTATATTTTTAATGTATATATGTTTATATATAATTAAAAATATTCAGTGTAATATATTTTACATAATCATTTATACAAAGACTGTTTTTAAGTTAATTTCAATATTCAAAAACAGAAAATCCTCTTAATGCTCTAAATAGTCAATACCCCTAATGCTCATAGTTAAGCCTGCTTCTGAACTGCCAGTGCAGGTCTCTGAAAATAGTAAAACCCTTGTAATAAGAGATTTGCTAGAGTAAACATACACTACAACATGGGCTGTTTCAACAATACAAAGTACTGCTGAGTATATAAACTCAGGGAGAGCAGACGTTTACTCAGAGCAAACAAATTTGAGGAGAAGGCTGATGTAACCCACACTAACAACAAAATCAAAGAGAGGTGGTCACCAGTCTGCAATGCATTGATAAACTGTACTATACTGTACAGTGTATTGGTACAGATCACCTAGCATTGATGCATATACAAAATCAACTCTTACACGATTCACTCAGGGGTTTATTTAACAGTTTGGCCTTGTATAGCTGCAGCTTTCGACAAAGTGTGTTCATTGGCAGTTTGTTACTGCACTGCCTCTGCTCCCATGAGAGATGACACCATAACTTCAGTCTCTGGTGATCAGCAGTACAAATTAACGCACAAGCATACAGCTCATCTGAGTGGCTTAAACAGCACAACTCTACAGCCACATGGTGGATGCTCAGAGCCAAAATGGCTGCCTCTGTTTCATCAACATAAGGTTGGGCTTCGTAAACCAGACAAGCTCATCCAGTGTAAACAGCCAAACCTAGAGCAGTTTAAGATCAACCGTGTCCTCATAACACTATAAGCAAACCTCACCAACGCCATAGGCAAATAAAGACATGCTCTTGTGTCCTCTTACCGCTTCACAGGCGCATGTGCGTTAGAGGAGAGCTCAGTCTTTTCTTGTTTGATATTCGTTGTGATGTTCCCACTGCAAAGGTTATGCAAAATACTCAAGCAGCACAGAGACAGACAGTCAGAAAGAAGCCATGCTGAAGAACCACACCCACAGAGGAACTTGCCAGCAGGTGCATCTAATTACAACATCCTTTCTACAGACGTTTGACAGTCTTATGACAAATGCAATGTCAGATGCTTCCATGACATTTGAACTTTGGCTAAGGACACCTAACAAACTAAGTATATTGCTTGTTATGTCTTTCTGGTTACCTTACCTTTTAAAGGAACAGCCGACACAAACTAATTGTTGTGTGCTCACTCTCATGTCATTCCAATTCCATATGCTGTTATTTTATTCAGTGAGGCATTGGAAAATCACTGGAGTCTGGAAGAAATGTTACTAACCTTGTGCCATTCAATAACAATTTGCCTCTCTGTCAAGCCCCATAAAGGTCAAAAACACCATAAAACGACACATATGCTATATTAGTAAAACTGTCAACATCATTACCATCAAAATGACACTGATTCTTGCATATGTGGTAATCGTGACATAATTTCAAAATTCTGGTGACAAATGAGAGCTATATAGGGAGGGTCAAGTGGGGCAGAGACTTGATCAGAGGACTTGGAATAAGTTTTATTAACTACTTTTATGATATATTATGATGGCATTTGGTGTTTTTGTTCTTTATTGAGATTGACCGCCTCTGGTTACCATGTTATTGTTAACTGAAACTAAATTTAAATTATTAAAAATAATTTTTGTTAGTTCAAATAAAGCTGAAATAAAATAAAATTATTATATTAGATGAAAAACCTTGGCAACTAACTGAAAGTTTGAATTAAAGTAGTAAAATTACAGAAACTAAAACTGCAATAAAATAAACAAAAAAAAAAAGACAAAAGCACATAACAAAATATAAAAAATAAAACTAACTCAGAAAAGTATATAAATAATACTAAATTATAATTGCTGGTTATTATGGAGCATCATGGTAAGAGCTGTAAAATAATTCTTTAAAATTTACACTTGTGTCAGAAAAAAACAGCAGCATATTGGTGTGGAAATTCATGAGGATGAGTAAATAAATAAATAATTTAAATTTAATTATTTTAAATTCAAAATGGCATTTAATTGTTTAATTTGAATTTACTTTAGTGAAATGTTGGCTGCTTGATCCATGCAGGGAATTTAAAATGCATTCAGCTTTTTAAATCTGGCAGCAATAGTGTGACACAATCAGATACTAACAACATGTATTCAAATTGCAGATGTGTTATCACTCTGAAAACATCCCATGATACATCACTGCCAACAACATCATGATACGAGTGCTGGGAAAAACAGGAAAGTGCCACACAAACACTTCTCATCTTCTCAGCACATGACACAAGAGGAACTTACAGTTTAGCCCTTCACAGCAAACAGTGAACCTGTAGAAACTTTCCATTTCCTCTAAAGGGATCTTCACCCAGCTCCTGCAGTTCTCCGGGGGCCGGAGGTGCATCCCAGTCTCCTCCGTCAGGATCATTTCACCTCCTTCACTCGGTCTCAATCTGCCCTGCTGTTCTTACCTTCCTCAGTCATTCTCCCTTTTACTGTCACATCCTGTCTGTCCACGCATTGCAAATACTCACTCCCTGAATTATCACGGTCTGTCTCTCGCTCTCAACCGCTGTATCTTTCTCTCTCAGGTGTGAGTGCTGCAGTCAGGAACGTGACGCTGTTTCTCAGTCACACCCATTTGAGAAGCAGTTAACGCCCCACAACAAAGCTGCTCGCACAAACGCAGACACATTTCACATCTGTCTCTTATCGCACCTGTGATTTCAGGCAGTACCATGTGCATTTGCATTCTCATCAGATTTTCCAATACATGCACAAAAGAAGAATAATTTACGTTATTCTTTCAGTAAATGTAATGGAGTTCTTAATTATGCTTCATTATGCATTATTTTGAAGAAAAAAAAAGATAAACAAACAAACAAATGGGACTATTTACAAAGTTTCTGTAGCTCAATTGGTTAAGAATGGTGCAGGAATGGCGCAGTTCCAGGAAACAAACAAACTGGTATAATGTATACTCTAAATGGATAAATACTATTAAATAAAAAATAAACTAAAAAGAATATTTTGCAATAATTAAACATATGGATTGTTACTTTGAAATGATTTGAATAATTTTTTATAGGGGTATTTTATAATATATGAGAAACACTAAGACTCAGTAGTTTGTCTCAATTTAAATTTATTTATATATTAACAAAACAAATGATTAAACAATTAAGATATTATACACATCCCATTTTTAATTTTTCTTATGTTGTTAAATTAATATTTACTGCATTGTTTTAGTGTCACAAGTTTTTGTGCACCTATTAATTTGAGCTTCTGATGAACTTCATCAGGTGGCTTTCTCTTTACCATCCGTTTTAAGGTGGTTGTCAGTATGTTATAAAGTAAAAAAGCAGATTTTTAATAATTTTGTATATTAAAATTATTTAAGTTCCTAAAATATTGAAATGTACAGTAAAAAAAATTAATAAAGGATCTGTAAAGTTTAAAATGTTGCAACTTTACGCTTAAATTCTGGCAACCACGGCTGCTATAAATGTTTTACTATAAATTTCACAATTGTTTTTTTTTTTACAGTATGATCCACTGTCAAATTTACAATTTAATTTTGTATCGTTAATTGTTATAGTTATTTTACATATTATTTAAGATTTTTGCATATGGAGTTATACATTGAAATTTCTGCATGTCAGAGACTTCTCATATAGTCTCAAAGCTCAGTTCAAGATCTCAAAGGTTATCCAAACACATTTACCTTGTTGCGGAGTCTGCGTGTACCTGGTTTGTGTCCTCCCAGGTTTATGGATGAAACAGCACACTGTTTCCATTTCTGATTATCAGGATTTACTTCTCACAGCAAACACAAACACAGATGTAAATGGATCCAGGACCGCTTCACCACTCTAACCACTGTCCATTATACTTTGACCTCACGCAAACCGCTGCAGGTGTAGTTAACCATTACCAGACACCATTACAACATACAGCAGGCTGGAGAACTCCACGTGGCCATGATTTATATCAAATCTAGATATCAAACTCAAAATATATCACACTCTAAATATGAGCAACAGCGTTATCAAATAACAGTATTTCAATGATAATAAAATAACACTGATGAATGATAGTAACAGTGATACTTGCCTTAAAAAATGCTACACGCAGGCAGTCAAGGAACAATTTGGCTAGAAGCGGCGTACAAACCTCATATTCTAATAATAAAAGACTTTGAAGACTTCATGCCAAAGCTGGGCTGAGATCAGTCTAAAAAGATAGTCTGCATATGACAGATAATGAAGTCCAAAATAGCTTGTCTGCATAGCGCAGATACAGAACAAAAGAGTGTGACAACATCACAAGGATGCTGGGAGTCGTCTCATATTAAACACACAGAAAGTCAAACATCAAAGAACAAATACACACACAAACACACTCCGACTTAAGCGGCATCCTGTTACAAGCGAGAAGCAGACACAGAGCGGCTTAAGATCAGAGATTTACTCACATTTCAGGACGTCTGACATCTGCTCTCCAGTACAGATAGCTGTCCTTGCAGTGCCTTGTTCTTGAGTGCGTGTATTCCCTAGTTTGTCCGCTGTGTACTACGCGAAGCAAAGCAATTGTTCAGGTTGTTACGGGTGTATGTGTGTGAGAATATCTTTTTTGAGAAGTTGAGATGATACGCTATTTGCCCATGTCTATCAGTCTCTCACGTCATGGGTGTTCCCTAAATATACCAGTCCAGCTCTGTGCTGAGATGCACCGGTTTACTGTGAAAACAAAACTTTTAGCGCAAAGTGTCTGAGCGAAAGAGAGAGAGAGAAAGAGAGAGAGGATGTGTGTCAGTGCGATCCGGGCAATGGGCCATCCACATGCATCTCAATGATCTGAGAGAAATCCCACGAGGAAACCACCTCTCAACCACACACACACAAACAAATGCACAAACATTTACTTAAATTGGTCCTAAAAATGATCTAAACACCCAAAATGTAAGAATTTAATTTCAATAGATGTTCATGTTCAAGGAATAGTTCATCCATTCAGTTCTTTATTTAAGGGCTGTTCTTGAGAACAATAACTATAAAGATAACTATTTTAGCATCTACACCAATGGACGATAGTGTTCTGTTTATTGTAAGTGCAAGCCGTGTTTCTGTCATCTCCTGCTTTAAATGTTTAAGCTCTTTAAAGTCAGGTGGACTTTGATTGGCTATTAATGTCTTTATTGTTTATTAGCTGGAAAAAAAAGATTTTATAAGTGATTCCAATTCTAATTCCATAGAAGTATAACCACATTAAAACTTTATAGTTATAGTTGTCAGGCTTGGTGCACGGGCATTTACTCTGTCACTCCATACCTGTATATACTTTTCCTTCAAAAGGAGATATTTTAAAGAATGTGCAAGTCATTATTTTCCATGCATTTACAAAATACAAAAAAAAAAGTTTTCAGACTTCAAGCATACACAAAGACACCATGAAAGTATAAGTATCATAAGTCCATATGACTTGTGCACTATTTTACTGTCCTTCAAGACAAAAAAAAAAAAAAAATCCTAAATATAAGCAATTATGGAAATTTTATGGTACTTTTGCATCCTTTTTGAAGCCTGAAAGTTTCAGTTCTCATTCTTTCAAACTGCATGATCAACTGGTACTACATTCTTCAAAATGTTGCAGTTCCTCAGAAGAAGGAAAGTCATATGAGTTTGGGATAACTTGAGGGTAAGTAAATGTTGCCAGAACTTTCATTTTTGGTTGAACTATTCCTTTAACCACTCAAAAAAGTATCCTAAAACTGAATGACTCAGAATCTAACAGAGGCAGTCAGCAATGTCCATCCTGTTTCCTCAGCAATACCATCTGAAAGCAACTCCACCACACACACACACACACACACACACACACACACACACACACTCATATTCTGGTCTCTCACCGTTCCAGTCCCTCCATGAGCTCTTGCGGCTGAAGGTTGTGAAAGGAGAGAAGGGGACCCCCTGTAAGACCGTAGACGATAGGTTGTAGAGGAGCTGGGTCAGTCGGGACAGGATCCGCTGTGGGGCATCCTGGCCCTCCCGAAGAAACTCATGCAGAGACATTTAAACTGGTTCCTACATGTACCTAAACCAGTCTTGACTGGCCTCGGCTTGACCTGATGTCTCGGAACCAGCCCAAAACCAATCCGGATCGATCCACATTCGGTCCAGACCAATGCTAAAACAGTCCTGACCGCACCAGGGCAATCTGAACTAAGCAAGACCAATGAAATCCCAAGCCAGGATGATCTGATCCAAGAGAATGCTGGGAAGACTACAGCAGCCCAGTCCTGGTCTCAGACGGCTTCTGCTGTCAGTTGGGACCCGCAGAGAGAGGCTGCATGGAGACGCATCTCGGACCTCCTGTTTGTAAGGAAACAACCCCGGCATTCATGCACGCTGTCGCAATAAACACACACGTATTCTTGCAGAGGAGAGAAGAAGAGTGGAGGAGAGGGGAGGGAGAGTTTTAGCACAAATCCCCTTCTGCTCTGCTAATTACACACACACACACACACACACACACACACACACACACACACACACACACACACACACACACAATCACAGACACTAATCTCCAGCATTCTTGTGCGCCACTTAGGGGCCAAACTGTCTAACTTTCTCTAAACAGAAACAAGAGCTTGCATAAATTGCATAAAACCTTTTTTAGGAATCATTCAATAAGACATTTTACATTATCCTTTTAAATGATTAAATATCCTAAAACAAAACATGCTCACCAAAAAAACATTTTAAGAAAGATTGAAAAACATACTAAATATTTAGTATGAAAATATAAAAATGCATAAAGGCATAGAGTTAGGGAATAAACAAACTCAAATAGAAGTCAATGCAAAGTCTTTACCATAGAAAAACCAATGTATGTGTGTGTGTGTGTGTGTGTGTGTGTGATGAGTCACATGCAGAGAGATGAAGAGCAGGATAAGCCATCTTAAGGTTAGTATGGAGCACCTGCACACCTCTTACAGTCACCTGCATTCACCCAAATAAACCAGAGCACAGACTGCAGGGATACACACACTAAATAATGCATGGGACTACAACTAGCATGCTTCTTTAAGTGGGTTTGTATAATTCATACAGTATTTGCAATTAGCTGACCATATCTAAAATACACCCTTTCGTTAACTATTTTATAATCATGCACTTTTAAAAAATATTTGCATGTGGATGGCTCTGCAGAGTCTTAATTTTCCTGGTTAGACCTTGCAATGCCCTAGCTAATACAACACATCATTTTGCAAGGTCAAGCATTGCTTATATTTTCAAATGAAGTTTACACACACACATACAGTTCATAGCTACCATATATGCCAGGTCACAGTTATTTGTTATCAGAAAGAAGTTCTGTCTCTCTCGTTCTCTCTCACACACAGTCGCTCTCTGTTTCTCTCTTTGCTCTGAATCTCTCCCTGTTTCACCCTTGGCACTGTCGTCTTCAGAGAACACAGATAAAAGAGGAGAGAGAGAAACTGCCTGCCAAGGTTTGGGCAAAGGCCTTCACAGCATGTAATTTAGCCCTCTAGTTCTCATCCTATTACCACGGTGGAAGGAACCCTACAGAAGAAAACAGCCTCCTCTTGAAAGACCGCAGAATCCGTTACCACAGCAACCCACAGACACAGTACAGTATTTAGAGCCGTATTATAATAATCTGTGCTAGCAGAGGAAAAGTGTATAAAACTATCATAAGACAAATGACAAATTTGCTGTTTGTATCAGTATTGTAGTACCCTCTTCTGATACTGGATATCCTGAGCTGAGACTTTTCAGAGTTTTTCAAAAGTAAACATAAAACATCTACAGTACTATAAATCCAACAACTACACAGATAATGTTGACATGCTTGACAAAGCCTGTCCTGACATGATTTTAAAAGCTTGAGATTTGAAAGTTTTTGAGTCAGACAGACAGAAAGTAAGTCAGATGAAGAAAGGAAAACAAATATAATCTCAGACAGACCATATTAGACCACTTCAGACCCCATTCGACTTTATTAGGCCCCAAGAAACCAAATCAAACTGGTTCAGTCTCCAATAAACCTTTTCAGACCTAATTACACCTCATAAAATTCCTATGTATCAGACCACGTTTCTAGACATTGCATGTTTCCAATAGCATTTCTTAACATTAGCATTTAATGTTTTAACGTGCTGCTAGCAAGTTTCTAGCATATTTTAGCACATATTTAACATGTTACTAGCATGTTTTAGCATGTCTATAGCATGTAGGGGAGCGCAGGGCACAAACTAACGAGGGGTTAGTTGTAACACACATGGTTTAAATATTTCCACACATGCTAGGCTAGCATAACCAAATTTACGGTATTTACTAGTTGCAATATCAACACTATATGGAGAAAAAAGTGTGGCAAAATTCAAAAATCTTTTGAAGATATCGCTGAATATTTATTTTTACCATAGCAAAAGTAAATTTCTAACTGAAGTAAATTTTTCATTTCAGTTTTTAGTATTACTTTAAAATGAGACAAATCAGCTTTTATTTTAATCTCCACTCTGTTATTTATCAATATAGATTCGCTAACTAGCAGAAGACAGTTTTAAATTCCAGTTGCGCAGATTGGGAAAGTTGTAAATGTGCCCTGCTATTATTAGCACTATGCTATTCTATGACATTAGCGACGTAATTTACGCTATTTACTTTTATGAATTTCAATGAGAAACCATGAGAAACAGGTGAATAAAGACTGACAGTCAATGTTTAATGTTCAGAAATTATTATTTCAAGAAATGTAAAGTATTTTGGCTTGTTTATGTGTCTCGTGTTCTGTGAGAGCTGTGTGTGGAGGGAGGGGAGTGTTGTGTTCATCTCTGTGTTTTTCTGAATGGCTGAATGTGTTTCTTCATCTATTTGCCCACATTGTTTTAGCTGTGTGTTGCGATCAGGGCCGACTCAATGTGTTCATTGTCAAACTTCAAAATTAGATTCTTAAAAATTCTTAAAATACGCCATTATTTGAAAAAGTTAATAATTTTATTTTATTGACAAAGAACGTTTTTATTTTATTGACTGGGAACGTCAAAAAGTGTTAGATAATCCCATCACTAGCAAGTTTTAACATGTTGCTAACATGCTAACACATTGCTAGCACATTACATAACATGTTGCTAGCATGTTTCTAACATGTTTTATCATGTTGGTAGCATGTTTTACAACACTGCTAGCATGATTTAGCACGCAGGATGTTTCAGCACGTCGCTACCAAGATTTAGCATGTTGCTAGCAAGTTTATAATGTAGTTTTGTTTTTAGCATACCAAGTCAGAACATCTCGAAGGTCTGTACTGAGGTTGATGGTCATAGCTTTAAAACTCTAGGACAAGATATACTGTTAGAAACTTGTAAGTATGTTGGCTTTGTCAAGCAAATAATTATTATAATTATTAGCAATATTTAGGCCTATGTTGCTGTCAATAGAAGATGCATATGATTCAGTCGTGTCACTAAACTGGGTGTTAAAGTGATAGTTTACTCAAAAATGAAAATTAATTAACTCTCTCCCATGTCCAAATTTGTAAAGCTTTCTTTCTTTTAAAGGACACAAAAGAAGATATTTTGAAAAATGTCTTCGCTTCTTTTCATAAAATCAGTGGGGTCCAATTTCAGAATTTTAATTTTTAGAGAAACTATCCCTTTAAAGGTCAGATCAATGCAGTTTTTATAAGACCAGTCGTAAAGATTTATCAGGATTTATCACAGATTTATCTTTATTATTATTACCTCTGACTTTGATCTGTGATCACATCTAACTGCGAGATGTGATAAGCCAGATTTGCCCAATATTATGAGTGCAGACGTTATGTCATGTGTGAGTGTGTGAGAGAGAGATTGTGAACATGAGCAGACAGCTGTAGGCCAGCATTAGCTCTTTGCCTAGACAGAGCTTTTAACACCCAATAAACACTTGCAGGTTCCGCTTGAAGTTTTTAAGACACATAATGCAACATACTGTGTGAGAGACACAGCCTCAGTTCAACATAGAGGACAAAATTGCTAGCAAAGTCACACCAAAACTCACACACATATTCCCAATCTGCATTTCATCAACATCAACACTGATATTGCAGCGTTGTTTCAACATCTTACATTTTGTACAGATCTTGTCATATTTTTGGAATTGGTTTATAAGTATTTTGTTAAACTTTTTACAACCACTTAGCATTAAACTTTTTTTTTTATTTGAATTTTTTTTTTTTTTAGACACTGAAACAACAGCTGACATAATGACATAATTTTAACCACATTTCAACAGTGAAGGTCGTCACAAGCCAGCTGGGTTTTTCTGTGATGTGAACTTTACATTGACTTCTACTGTTTTAATACTGACCTAATTATTTTTCTAAACCTAAGCCTTCACATGAATCTTTCTAAATTTTTAGATTCTCATAAATGCACAGTTTAGACGTTTTCATTTAGCTGATCCCCACAATGTAGCTAAAATCTGGTTCTTTTCTTATAAAAAACACAGCAGGTCATCTGATGCTCATTTCCAGCTATGATTTACACATAGCTGATAAAAATATTTATTAATACATTAATATTTGGGTCTGATTAGACTAAATATACACTACCATTCATAATCTGAGGTCGGTATATTTTTTTAAATGCTTTTTAAGGTCTCTTATGTTCACAAAGGTAGCATTTATTTGATTAAAAAAACAGTAATATTGTAAAATATTACAAATATTTTCAGCTGTCATTACTTCAATCTTCAGTGTCACATGATCTTTCATAAATCACTGATTTTGTGCTTAAAAACATTTCTTATTATCATCAGTTGAAAACAATTGCTGCTTAATATTTTTCATACTTCCAAATATTTTACTTTAATTATTTAATATTTCTTCTGTCTGTGGTTCATTGCTCAATTCATTTAAAACAAAATAAAAGTCTGATAAATAGGCATAAACGAGTCATTTATAAAATGAATATTCTGCATACCTGTTCATGCTACGTTGTGTTCTGGAAATCATGTCATGGGAAGAAACTAATGATGTCTCATTTAGTAGTGCTTCAGCAAATAAGTGAGTGTGGGAACATGAGCAGGCTGAGCGTGAGTTCACCACAGTGTAAACAGTAACATGTATCTTTATACACTAGAACGCTAAAGGCCAAAACCTCCAGACTAAAGGATGACCCATTTACAGACATATAATGTTTTTGAAAGACTGGATGTGAGAAAGGATGTTTCTACACTTTGCGTGTTTGCTGTTTCATTGTGCTGGTGTATGTTTTTAGCTCAATGCCAGTGGCAGACTGCTCAAGCATAAAAATATAGGTAGGGTTACCCACCACAGACAGTGAGAAAGAGCAAGAGAAAGAGGACCTACAGATCAAAATTCTAATTGCAAAAATAACTTCATAATTCTAATTTCAATCTAATTCCAATTTCAATTTTAAAATTCTAATTCAAAATTAAATGTCTAGTTCAAAAGTTCTAATTTACTTAATTCCATCTTAATTAGAACTCAGAATTTTGCATTTTGAAATTCATTTTTAGTGTGATTTTATAAATATTTAAATTATATTTTTTAAAATCACATTAAAAAGACCAATTTCAAATTCTAATTGAAGTTCAAATTTCAAAATTTTGAATTATTTAAAATGGTATTTTTAAGCATTTAAGTTAAATTAAATTCTATAAATATAATATAAATATAATTGTTAAATATAATTAAATTCTATTCCTAATAAAAAAAATCACATTAAAACTACCAATTTAAAATTTTAAATGAAGTTCAAATTTCAAATAAAATCCTCATAATTTAAAAAAAAAAATCACATTTAAAATACCAATTTTAAATTCTAGTTTCAAAATTAGAATTAGATTTTGAGGATGGTATTTTTTAAGTTATTTTTAATTAGAATGAAATTCTATTTCTAATTTTAAAAAATCACAATCAAAATACCAATTTCAAATTCTAATTGAAGTTCAAATGTCAAAAATTTTGAATGGGATTTTTTTAAATTTTAAATTAAATTCTAATTAAAAACATTCAAAATACCAATTTCAAATTCCAATTTTTAGATTTTAACTGAGAATTTTGAGAAATTTCTAATTCAAATGGATTTCACTTTCAGGCTTATAACAGCAATAATTTTGAGAAACTAGGCTAAACATAAAGATCTAAATATAACAGCTGGTGTGGTTTCATGGGTAGGAACGATTCATTTATTCAGAGGTAAAATCAGCACAACACATTCTCAAATATTTACTAAAGCAAAGACAAACAGAAGCTGCAAACAACCTTGAGCTACAGTTCCCATATATTTCTCCCAATACTACAGATTCACACACACACACAGTCACAGCTCCTCCTACCGATTTTATGTACGATAACAGTAAGTCGTCTGACGAGATCCTCCAGAGAGTCCTCTCCCATCTTCACCCACAGTATCATGATGAGCAGGATGCAGAGAACCAGGAGCAGAGGAAACACGCTGTGCGGCTGCTCAGGAGAGAGGGAATCTGCTGAGGGGAGAGAGGAAGCCGTCACGCTGCTCAAACCAGTGCTGCTGCTGCTGCCGCAAGAGATGCTGGAGAGAGAGAGAGAGAGAGAGAGAGAGAGAGAGAGAGAGAGAGACAGAGAGGTGTGCCTCAGCAAAGCGGCAAGGATGAGACAGCAACACACTGACACACATACACTCAGCTCCACATCAGTCAGGCAGAGTCAGCACACACACACACACACACACACACACACACACACACAGGTATGCACATATGAGTGATGTTAAGGTCACTATATTGTATGTTCACCTATGACAGAAGTGCATGCAAACTGCACATAAACAGTCTGTGACCTACAAACATGCTTGTGCTCATAAGCATTCATGCATAACAGTGTGTGATATGTCATAACCATTTATTATCCTCTCTAGCAGCTAGAACAGGGTCTGAGAAAATAACTGCACTGAAATTACATCTGATGTGCAGACAACTGCAACTGCTTTAGAAATCACCATCAAGGTCAAGAAAGGACATTTCGGTTTGTTCAGGTGTAAATTCAGTTATTTTTGATTCTGGTATGTTGTGAGTATGTTTTCATGAATATTACTTAGCTAAATGTTTTCCCTACGGGTTAAAGCAAATAACTGCATGCATGTGGCATGGATGAGTGCAGTGCTGCATTACCTGTATTACGTTCTCGAGAGGAGAGAGGAGCCCAGAGATCCTCTGTGTTTTTGAAACATGGCGATATCTTGTGGTCGAAAAGCAGAATTACAAGATGCTATGACTGCGTTACGTGGCGACCAAAGATTTGGTCTAAACAAACTGCAAACTCGTATCAGTAAAGTCATTTTTGCATTTTTGCATTTTTGCATATATATATATCTGTGCCAGGATGGGTAACACAGGGTTGCAAATTTAGGTTTTTTAAACCAAATGGTAATTTGAATTTCAGTCATTCTTGAGACATTCAAAACATGTCCAGCAATTGTAACTGCTATCAGATTTAAAAAATAAAATTATTTTCAGTTGTAAATGTTATGGGGATTAATAATAGAATGTGTTTAACACAATTATCCCCTTCAATTTAATTTTATCATTATTGTGTGAAATCTATGACACTTATTGTCTTCTCACTTCATCAAAAACAGTGTGTCCACAGAGAAGGGTTCAATCATTCATATGCTATAAAATGGATAAAAATGTTTTCAATGATAAAAGAGCTTGTTTTATCAAAAGCAACGCTTAATAATGTCTCATATCAAAGCAAGGTTGTTTTTCAGTGACACATGCATGTTCCATAAGGTTTCAAAGTTGTGTCCCCACTTTTTGTCAGCACTGTCAGACAGTCATTAAAATGTAATAAAATCAGGGAATATCAGGGGCAGCTGTCACTCTAAAAGGACCCCTTTGCCACATTCCTCCTCTGCAGAGTACATCACTGTCAGACAGGCTCTGGTCAGTTTTAGAATATTTTAAATCCTAATGTTAATATTTCCTGGTCACAACCATGATATGTCAACACATATTTGAAATATTTAGATCATTTTATTCTCCTGAAGCAGGTTCCATTAGCATCTAGCATCAACAGAAAAAACAAAATGGCTACTACATGAACTCCATTTGTTTTGTGAAAGAAATGCCAAATTTGTCAACACCGTCAGATTTTGTGTTCCAATGATATATCAAAATACTTAAATGTGACTCTTGAATAAAAGCTTTATAAACAATAACATACTCACTGTTTGTTGTGTTTGTTTTAATACAGTAATTGATTGATTCAATGTATTTGATAGTTAAAAAGACTACAAATTCAGGTTTTCGTCACCACCGTCAGATGTGTCAACTCCGTCAGTTCTGTCACCTCCGTCAGAGGAATATTTTGATAATATTTCATTATGATATTTTATATTTGTTGAGGAATTGTTGGTCACATGTGAAAGTGTAATCTGTCTGCTAACATGAGAATGTGTTTTGAAATGTTAAAAACATCTTGAATGCTGTTAAAGATAAAGTTGAAATTATATTACACAGTCCAAGGTAAAAAGCACATTTTGTTAAAAAAGAGAAAAGTTGGGAGGTTGTATCAAAGCATAGCTCAGTAGCTTAGTACATATAAGATACATAAATGTAGTTTCATTTGTCTGAGTACAAGGTTTTATTTTTTCAATTTTGCACCCTGTTTTGTCCCACTTCTCAAGAATGACTGATTTACTGATAAACTTACATTTGTCACGAATGAAATATATATATGTTTGATTTCTTTTCTTCTTTGAATAACTAGGTTAATTTGTGTAAAATAATAAAATGGAAAACATTTAGCAGTTTTTCTGCAACACTATAGGATCCAAATATTACTTCTGGGGGAAAAACAGAAAAACATGAGGTAATATCTATTATATCAATAAGATAATTAAAATAGCTAGGCCTATTTACTATAATTAATTGAGTATCAGTTGTTCAGTATATTGTCAAAAATATGACATTATTTGAGTATAATTGTGGAGTCAGTAAGGAATGTCAAGACAAGGCCAATTTGGGACAGGCAAAAAAAAATCACCATTCTAACAGGATGGAGCAGTTTTTACGATAGATAAAAGTTTATGAACTATAGCTACAAGGTCACACACACACACACACACACACACACGTTTGTTTTTGTGAATTGTGGGGACTTTCCATAGACTTCTATTACTTTTATACTGACAAAACCTGTTTGTATTGTTACACTTTCAGATAAACATCACTATTTGTAATAATTTTATTCCCTCATGGGGACCACAGGCCGGTCCCCAAAATGTCAAAAATTTCAGGTTTTACTATCCTTGTGGGGACATTTGGTCCCCACAATGTAGCATAAACAAGAACACACACACACGTTGGGTTGCCATGCTTTATTTCCATAATGTATTTTCTATCACCCTACACCTAAACCTACCCCTTACAGAAAACTTTCTGCATTTTTAGATTTTCAAAAAACTTCATTCTATATGATTTATAAGCTTGTTTCCTTATGGGGACCAAAAAATGTCCCCACAAGGACAAGGATTTCAGATACTGCCATCTTTGTGGGGATATTTTATCCCCCTAATATAGGGTTTACCAGGACCACACACACAAACAAACACAAGACACCCATAAACTAAAATTTAATTCCATAAGCATGAGCTTACATTGTAAACACTGTAATATATGCAAATTACTAAATAATAAAACTTACATTAGTGGTACATAAATTTACAGTCCATTACAACTAACCAAGCTTTTCATTACAATTATCTTTTCAGCTGTATAGTTTGTA
The DNA here is from genome assembly GCA_021397915.2 of Tor tambroides. Taxonomy (NCBI): domain Eukaryota; kingdom Metazoa; phylum Chordata; class Actinopteri; order Cypriniformes; family Cyprinidae; genus Tor; species Tor tambroides. Next base: position 51,392 of record JAFVLL020013903.1, on the reverse strand, counting down.
CAGCTGAACGTTTCATTGTAGCTGTAATTATAAGGCAATAAAATCAGAAAGCCAGAAGTGCAACAAACTCAAATACACCAACCTCGCAAAAGCTTTCAGTTAAATATCACAATTCTGTTGTTCAGTAGTTAACAATCTTCAATATTAAAGTCTAAAAACTTACTGAAGTGATAAATCTGGTTTAATTATGAACCACATCTTTATTGATACTAGACTTTACCTTTAAAACCAAAAGGAAAGTGACCTCATTTTTATTTTATATAAAAAGGTTTATTTGTTTGAGAAAAGAATGACAGGATGTTTGTTCATTTTGAATTCTGCTTTGTAGACATGTGCTATACAGTGCAGATAGAGTTTCAAACCCTTTAACGGACAATCATTTTACTTTGCTTAACCCTCAAATCCCTGCGACACATTAAAAGACCTATAAAAACACTTGCGGTGACACTTCACTCTTTTCCACTGAACCCAAGGACAAAATGAATTCTTCAGTCAATTTTCATCTTCACCACATAAGTGCGCACTACAGTGGAGGAGGGCGAGACAGATTTTCACCAGCTTTACCAGGCCACTTCCATCAATACATTTCATGAACATGGGAAAGACAAGGCAGGGATAAACACTACAACAGTAATCTATAATCTTGCCCATAATGATCCAATACTTCAGAATAGCAACTTTGTCCTCACAGTATCAACCTGAGGCTCGATAAGATCACACAGCATTGTGGGTAATTGATTTTGCATGTACGAAATGAGGTGAGTTTACAGGATCTTACAGAGGTCATGTAGTTCATTTAAGTGCATGTAATTTTAACAGGTCCATCCATATAAATTAAAGAACTGGTTGAAATTTAAGGTTTCTCTTTTTTTACACGCAGTACAAAGGTCACAGCCTGTATACTTACAAACTTAACAACAAAAATATATATGTGATCATGAAAATGGACTCGAAAGAGGAAAAAGGTTCCTTCAGCACTGATCCAGAACCAGAGGATGCCACAAAAGCACCAGAAAAATTGACAGACTTCACAGCCAATCAGATTTGTCTGTTTTTTTTCAACATCAGGAGACTTTAAGACACAAACTCACGTTGAAGTGAAAAAAGGGCATTAGAAGAAAATCAAGAAATGTAAATAACAGACTTAAATATTACCAAAAATGTAAACACAAACACAAATCTTTACAAAAACAAAACAATCTAATATTCACACATTAACTGAAGAAAACAAAAAGAGAGAAAAAAAAACCCAACAGACCTGCGACCTTGTGCTACTGACAGGTACACTGTAAAACCACTAGATAGCCGATTGTGTGTGACTGAAATTATTTGGCGATGACATTGACATAGGATATTCTATAAACAGTTTCCCTGTTATATGAGTTTCTTACAGAGCGCCAGAAAAGTTCTGAGTAGCCCTATTAATAAACAGTCTCTTGACAGCAACCACATAACATTAACTTTCCCAAAGTCTGCAAGGTCAGATGTTGGAGCTTCGTCTCCCTCTAGTGGCCCCTAGCGAGGGCCGCAGGCGCGGATCACGGGCCTTATAATGCTCGTTGAAGTCCAGACGGAAACTGAGGAACTGAAGACTCTCATCAGAGCTGGTCATTAGCAGCCGCAGAAACTCCTGCACTATGCCCTAAAGAGGAACAACCATCTCAGGGTTAGATGAGCTTCGGGTGCTTGTTTGTACAAAATCTTGAGCTAACTAGACTCTAGCATCGAGTTCACATGTTTCGATCTCTTGATATTGTAACTGCCACCCAGGGACAATGGATGAAATTTATCTTTAGACTAATAATGTTACAGTACATTTACTGTGAATTGTCCATAAATAAATAAATATAATTTAAGGTGTTAAATTAATTAATATAGGTGAGTGACTATAATTATTATTGATCAACATTAGCAGGTTTGAAATGATCGGTATTGGTTCGTATTTAAAGCAGATAATATCAGGACTTATTTCAAATAGTAAACCATTTTTGTCAGGTTGTGTCAAAGTTTCAAAAACTTTTATTCATCTTTTTTAATGTACAGTACAATTTTTAAACTGTCTTGACTATGTCAGATTTCAAAAGGTTTTTAAAAATATTCTCCTTTTCTCTTATTTTAATACTTTAAAAAAAATTACATTATAAATTAATATAAAACTGTACTGCATTATGCATTTTCCAAAAAATACATACACATACACACACACACACACACACACACACACACACACATACATACATATATATACATACATACATATATATTAGTGCTGTCAATCGATTAAAATTTTTTTTTAACTAATTAATCACATTTTTCTGAAATTAATCGCGATTAATCCCACCTAACATTAAAGTTTTTAAATATACTTTTATATATACTGCAATAATTTCACATTCAATCTTCAATTTAACGTACAAACAACATAAAGACAGTATATTTTTAAATATTTGTTTAATGGCTTCACATAAACCCATTATAATGAATGTCATATTACTTGTGCCCTTCAGCAGAAATACAGAAATTGAAATTATCAAACACTAAATTCTAAATTAAATATAGACGAATCCTTAAATCTAAAAGTTATTTTTTCCTCTTTTTTTCTTTGTCCTTTGATTAATAGACATCACAGCAGCTGGTTATCAGGTTATTTTGGCTGTTATTTCTTTAAGAGCTGCCGCTGAACATGACGCGAATCTGACATGCATCGTATTCTCTCTCAACCTTTTCTGACAGGTCTTAAAGTCTATTAATGAGCTGACGAGTTGAATCGGGTGTGTTAAATGAGGGAGACAGAGCTGGCCTGCTCCAGGACAGTTTTGAAAACCATTTCAGAGACATGTCCTTAAATGTGACTCATATAAAATATATTACGTGCATGCACAGTTTTAAGGCAGCTTTAATTGCCTTTTTGGTAACTTCATGACTTCACTGACAACGTCATTGCATGCACATAGTTTATTTCGCGCTTTGATATTAAATGATATTATACAGGCTATGCGCTGCACAGTTTCCGTGCTCGTTTGACTCGCGCCTGCCGCTGAAGTGAAGTGGAGCGCGCGTCTGAAACGTCTCCCGTTTGATTTGATCGTAAAAACGTTGCGTGACTGAATAAATGCACTTCTTGTCAAGATAAAAAAAAAAATGACAGAAACAGCAGTTGTGAGTGGGATGGCCAACCCTAGCCCCGCCCCTGCGTTAATTGCGTTAAATATTTTTAACGCGTTAAACTGAAAAAAAAAAAAAATTGAATGCGTTAACGCGCTAATTTTGACATGCGCGTTAAGCATGCGATTAATTTTTTCTGATTAACGCGTTAAAAATATTTAACGCAATTAACGCAGGGGCGGGGCTAGGGTTGGCCACCCCATTCGCAACTGCCGCCTCTCTCTTTTTTTCTTGAAAAGGATTGCGTTTATTTAAACGCAGAACGTCTTTATGACCACATCAAACGGGAGACGTTTCAGACGCGCTCTAACTTCGCCTCCGCGCCAGGCGCGATTCAAACGAGCACGGAAAAGATACTGTGCTCGTAGCGCGCGCTCTTCAAATACACGCACAAAGGTGCCAGTGCGCACTGTAGCCTGTATCATTTAATATCAAACAGCGAAAGAAACTACGTGCATGCAATGTCCTAGTTATGCCGTCAGTTAAGGCATGAAGTTACCAAAAAGGCGATTAAAGCTGCCTTAAAACTTGTCATATATGCGTCACATTTAAGAACATGTCTCTGAAATGGTTTTAAAAACTGTCCTGAGGCACCCCAGCACTGTCTCCCTCATCTAAAACACCCGATTCAACTCGTCCGCTTATTAATAGAGACTTTAAGACCTGAAGTGGGTCAGAAAAGGTAAAGAGAGTTGCATGTCAGATCCGCGTCACGTTCAGCAGCAGCAGTTTTTAAAGCTATAGCAGGCAAAATAAGCTAATAACCAGCTGCTGTGATGTCTATTAATCCAAGAACCAAAGAAAAAAAGAGGAAATCAATAACTTTTATAGCTTTAAGGGGTTCATCTATATTTAATTTAGAATTTAGTGTTTGGTAAGTATTCATTTTCTGTATATTTCTGCTGAAGGGCTCAAGTAGCTAAATATGTCATTTATTATAATAAGTTCATGTGATGATTGTTTTAAGTTCACTTAAATTAGAAGTTAAGTCTAATAAATGTTAAAATTTATAGATCTAAATTATACTGTAATGCTGACTGGCTACAGTCAATGGTTAAATATTCAGGGGAAAAACTATTTTATAGAAATATCAGTAATATTGATATCAGTGATGTTGGCCTTCAATCATAAAAAAGATGGCATTAAAGAAATATTAAAAATATACTGTCTTTATGTTGTTTGTACATTGTACATTTGAAGAATGAATGTGAAATTATTGCATTAATCGATTGACAGCACTAATATATATATATGTTTTTTTTTACATGTACATTGTACATTTTTAAAAACTCCAAGTATGCAAACTGATGATAAACATAGATAATATGAAAATGAAAAGAGACATAATTTCACATGAAAATTCTGATTAATAATGAAATTTGGACATATTACAATTGTGTTTAATATCTCCAGTATTTTCACAAGATTATAGTGAGAAAACAAGGAGCATGTCTTGGTTTATTCCAAATATACTGATTACATTTATATTACAAGAATATTCAATTCTCTCTAAGAATATGGAACCAGAATATATGGGCTTTAATTAGAAAATTGCTCATATAAACATGATCAATGTTCATTCAACATTATTATCTAATATTCAAGCATGATATGTGGCGAGTATAAACCACGTTCTGCTGTAATTGTATAAGATTCACATTAAGTGTTTGACTGCAGTAGATGTAATGTCTGGATCAGCATAAAACGCCCTACTGAACACCATTAAGCATGTTCTCTCGCACTGATACCTGCTGGTTCAGCACTTTTTCATGCATGCATGAAATGATATGGGTTTATTGGGTGAGCATATTAAAGTGTATGAATGGGTGTGTAGGGTACCTGATAGAAGTGTGTGAGCAATCTGAGCTGAGAGCACATTTTTGGTATGGTGTCTTTAAACTCCTGCACACGTCTGTTCTCCTCAGCCTCCTGCTCTGCTGTTACACCCCACTCACCCTGAAACACAGAAACAGAGCTATAAACAAACACAGAGACACGCTCACACACATTTGTTTACAGCAATTTAGCTGACACGAGAGAAGAAGAAAAAAATCAATGGCAACAGAAAACCAACACCGTCCCCATAAAAAGAGCAGCCACTTTCATTTTTGGATTATAAATTTGCTAATGGCCACTTTTCAGAGTCAAATAAAGGAGTGGAACATAATTCTCTTTGCATGGAGATAATCAGACACCTTTATAGCGATGGACCCTCTGAACATGTGACATAAACATAAGTAATGTTCTGGCTTATAAGAAGTCCTGCTTTCTTTGAACCTCCAGTTATAGCAATGGCCATTTTTGTTTTTGAGCATATGGATTTGGTAAAAAAAAAAAAAAAAAAAAAATTTTTTTTTTTTTTTTAAGTCTCTTATGCTCACCAAGCTGCATTTATTTGATCAAAAATACAGTAGAAACAGTAATACTGTGAAATATTACTACAATTAAATTAACTGTTTTCTATTTTAATATATTTTAAAATGTAATTTATTCCTGTGATGCAAAGTTGAATTTACAGCATCATTAAACCAGTCTTCATTGTCACATGATCCTTCAGAAATCATTCTAATATGCTGATTTGCTGCTCATTTCTTATTTTTATCAATGTCATTATTATCAATGGAAACTGCTGTGCTGCTTAATATTTTTGTGGAAACCATGATACATTTTCAATTTTCTTTAAAAAAAAAAAAAAAAACCCTCCCTCAGTTATAAGCAATATTTGTCTACAGTATTACACTTACTGTATAATAGAAATCTATGGGGCAAGACATTCTGGAGGTTTTAAAAAGTAGAGATATGAAGGTCATAGCTTTGGTCAAGTACTTACTTTATTTTTCCATACAAAATGGGCATAATTTGAGCTGTAAAGCTAACATGATGCAGTTTTACTCAATCTCAAATAATCCAATTCCCATGTGGAGACGGCCACTAAATATATCTATACTATAGCTGATAAATGTTCTCATTTCACCTGTCAAAATATGCTAAAATATTTTTTGGACTGCAGAATGAAAGCATAATGACTGTAATATTATTACCTATTCATTTTATATGTGTAATTAAATGTGTGGAAAAGCACTGATTTGATTTACATACCATTTCTTCCCTCTGTCTCTTTTTGTCCTCGAACTGGATGCGTAGTTGCAGCTCTTCTAGAGCAGAGCGGTACAGAGTGTCCTGAGCATTCTGGAACTCAATGATCTGATCAAACACTGCCCGCAACTGATTCAACAGAGACTGCAAACACACACAGAGGACAACAGAGTTACAGAAATGAGGACAAGTACGAGGGATCAGCGCCGGTACACAATTACCCTGTGTAAATGCATCGTACCCTGTTGTTCACATCCAGCAGGCAGCGAGAAATGATGGTGTCCAGGAAAACGTCATGAGCTGCTATAATGTGATCCAGATCCTGAGCCTGCTGGACCTTATTCCACAGCTCATCACAAGAGCACTCCAACACCTAGAGAGAAACAAACACAACACGATAAATAATCCAGCTCAAATGTTGAAAGGAGAAACAGGAGGCCAAACATACAGAGGGACGTACCTCAAATGTGATGTAATACTGCATCTGATGGATGAAGTGAACCATCTCGGAAGCGAGAACGTGACATTGGTGCAGCACACCGGAGAGCTCTGCGCAAATACACAGCACACATCTTATCTGTCTTCTGAGGAAAGCTAGATCTCGCAAACAGTTTAAGTTGGTTTTATAACATCTAACCCAATGAAAACTGCACTCACCCGGCATACTCTTAAGCAGTTTGGCGTTACACATTTGACCCTTCCATATATCTGTGAGGATGTACTCCATTCTTTTAGCTCTCCACAGGAAGTTGAACACTCGCAGGTAGTGGCTCATGCACTCACGGGTGAACACCTGACACAGGTATGACATGTGGTTAGGGATGCACTGATATAAACTTTCTGGCCAATTTTGAAAAGCTGGTAATTGTTTTAAATGTCATGGCCGACAACCTTAAAAAATTGTTGTGATTTTAACAGTAAAAGACTGTAAAAAATTCTACAGTAAAAATCTGTTAACTGGTTAACAGTAAGTTTTTTGGAAGCGAAAAAGAGCAAGTCATTGTATAATTTACAGTGAAAAACGTAAATTGAAATTCCCACAATTCCCTGCATGACACTTCATTTTTGAAATTTTTCATTGAAATAACGGTTTCTCTTTAGTTTTTTTCTTACCAGTTATGTTCATTAGGGTTGTATGTTACATCTGATGTTGTTAAATGAATGTTTATTGCATTACTCCAGTATCACGTGTGTTACCATGATGGTGTTTAGTGTTTGTGTGAATGACACTGTGCACCTTCTATATACTGTATAAGTATATCCCTCCTCAGCTTGTGGACGAGCTGTTTATGAAGAATTTTGGTTCATCATGTGACTTTCATTTCCACCTTCTTTTGGTGGTTGTCAGTGTATTACAATGGTACAAAACACATTTTAGTACTTCATTACATTGGTATGTTAACATTATATCAGTAAATGAAATTAATGAAGTTAAGTCTGTAAAACCTAATATGTAGCTACCATATTTTTTTACGGTGAAGTTCTGGCAACCACAGCTGCCCGTATTTTAACTTAAATATTACCAAATTTTTTTTTACAGACTAAATAAATGAGAAATAAACACTAAAAACTAAAAATCAATCATTTTAAAAACTACAAGTGAATTTAGGCATCACAATGTAGTAATGTATGAAAAATCCACAGATTACATTACAAAAAACCCCCAAAAACAACAACTGCAAACTATTTTCGCATTCTGGGTCATTTTTGACCCGGTGGAAAATAAGCTTATAAAGTAGTCATAACTTGATATTTTTCAACAAAAACAAATTGTATCTGATGAATAACTTCTCATTAATAGGTGTTCAACATTATAAATGAATGCTGCAGTCAATCCAACACCTTGGCTCACTGAAATTTACTGCTTGGTTCTTGGGACTGACACTCTGACAGCTTGGTATGGGTGATGTTTCCAAGACACAGACCATGACTAGACTGCTAAAAACTATGCATTTTTTGAATTTATTGTTTAATGTTTTAAATCTCTCCCAGGTCAAAACCCAAATGTGTTAAGTGAGCAGAAAAATCATGCTGCATGTAGACGGTGTGTGTGGACTTCGTCGGTCTGCTGGTGAGGAAATATACATTCATGCACAATGTCAGAGTTAAAGGACAGAACTCAGATAAACAAAATTAACTTTGGGCTTATGCCAGAAGAGTTTATTTACCGTGGCAATGGGCCCCTCTACATGATAATCCAAACTGAAGACATCCCAACCAGTGTCCCCAGGAGAAACCTGGGCAAAACAGGACACCAGATCCACATTCAGTGATGAACAATAATGTACTGAAATTTATCATCAGCCTGCGACTCAGTCCCTTCTAAGTACCTCCAGTAGCCGGACATCAAGCCTCTTCAGTATCTCCGGACTGTCAAACTGGGCATTGGTTGCTCTGACAGCGGTCTCCAGGATACCGGTTAGATTGTGTTGGTAAAGAGTCGTGGCAGCCCTCACCAACTCTGGCCTGAGAGAGAGAGCGAGAGATAAAGAGAGATTGATGACTCCAAGAAAAGAGAGGGATCTGGTATAAATCAGCAATAAAATCAAGCACACTCAGATCAAGCTGAAACAGAGACGTCTATGTTTTAATGAGAGATCACACACACAAACTTACTTGAGGAGGTCCATGAGGTGTCGGATGAAGTCTCCCTGGCCCAGCAGCAGGTATCTCCTCATGGCCTGAAGATGCTCCAGCAGCTGGTAGTTCTTATTCAACACATCCAACAGATACTTACTGGTCTCAAAATATGCAGCATCAATCTTACTCTGAAAGGCCCCTTCCAGATCAGTGAACAACTCTGCCGCTGAAAACAAGATACACAGGGTGTTAAATAAAAGCAAAAACCAGGAAGAGAGAGAGAGAGAGAAAAAACAGGACAAGTGGAAAGAAAAATGGTAAATGAAGAATAAGTGAGGAGGAAAAGTGAGGCAAAGCAAGAAAAAAAAAAAAAGGACTAAAAATGAAAATAAACTATTCTGGTAAATCCTTGTGGCAAACATTGCCAGAAAATTACTGCAAGCTGACATTTCACTTGCAAATAAGCAGTGACTAGGGTTACAATAAACTAAAAAGTAGAACAAAGACAAAACTCATAAACAAATAATGGGGGAAAAATGAAACGAAACTAAAAAGAGGGGTTGAAAAACTAAACTGAAATGTTTTTGTAGCTAACAAGCATCTTGTTTTCTATCCACCAAGCAGCAAATTATTTCTTTTAGTTGTGATTTTTGTATACATAAATGAAAAAGATTTCTAATTTTATATGTAAATTAACGAATCATATTTCATTAATTTCGAACAGTTAAAGAATCATTTAACTGACAGCAGGGGTCGGCGATATGACCAAAATCTTATTAAGTGATTAAGTAAGTATAAGTAATTTTATTTCATGGTAACAATATATATCTCAATATAGTTATTTTTGTTTTAAATAAGGTCTTTATATCAAAACTTTTAATACTATAAAAATTTCATAATTCTTGTCACCAGCGTCAACATCACAAAAAACTAATACTAGCCTAAATTTAAAAAACAAACAAACAAACTCAAGCTCACTGAAGACAAGTAAACAGTCAGCGATTAAATAAGAATAAGAAACTAATTACAAACAACAACTACAGTAAAACAAAAATAAGAAATGCTACATGCATTATCACATGTATAAAAACGCTGCATATTCTTTACTGTGTAAATTATATTTATATTTACAAAAGTTACAAAAGTGATTTAGTCAAGAGCAGTGAGAGATTTCCTCTCTTTTGTTGTTTGATTATCATGAATGACAGACCGCAGGAATATTAGACTGCCGTCACTTTAAGAGCTGCCTGGATCCAATATACAGTTACACAAGCATTTTGTTCCTCAGCCGTTTGCTTTCACTTAAGACCTAAATTACTGTGTTTACGAGGATACTTGCAAAGACTGCCATTTTGACACATACAAGTGTGTGTATTTAACTGTCAAGCCCTAGCATTTCAACGGCTTAAAATCACTTGTTTTTAAACAGCAATGCTCAAAAATGCATGCAAACGATAAGTTTTTGTGACCATGTATCACGTGAGAGTGTAACCGCGATAGAGACGATAGTCCAAAGTCTCTACCAGTTGACAAATTTCTACTGGTTAATTGTGTCTACAGGTAAATCGCCCACCCCTAACTGACAGACCAAAAACTGAAAAAAAGAATAACCTAACTATTTAAACCACTGAAACCAACTAAATCTAAGCTTAATTTGAAAAACAATAAAACAAGTTAGAAACTATAATCACCATGACTGTGTCATAAAAGTATTACAAAATTAGGGTAAACATGAAAGATTTTTGCCAAAAAAAATAAAGTTTTTGCAAGGTTATACAAAGGATATACATGTAAAGACCAAACAGCTTTAAGGCCAGAAAAAGTAAAACACAAAGTCAATGCAGAGAAAGAAAGAGAAGGACAAAACACCAGAAAATAAAGAACCTTCTAGAATCACATTGAAGGACAGAGATGTACGCTGGAGGCTAAGAGCATTGATTAGCCATGCTAGCAAAGACGTTAAATACAGCCAGCATCGATATGGACAACTACACCACAGACAGGCAGTCAAAAACAGCACTTTCCTCCACAACAGATCAATCCTTCTCTCTCCTCTTTCTCCAACCCTCGCTTTCAGCAGGTTATTTAACTATTAGCTGCCATTATAGCCACAAATATTGCATTAGCCAGCATAAACGCAGCTATTTTAAGTGACTACATTAGCGCTAGCTCACCATCTTTGGGAGAGTCGGTGGATTTGGAGGCAGGCATGATCTTTCCCGGCGGCGTCCTGTCGTGGCATACCTGATGCAGGAAGTTGATGGATTTGCCAATGAGTAGCACCTGGAGAAGGACAGAAGAGAAGAAAACACATCATTATAGGCTCATTTCAGTCTGAAAATGACTCACTATTAGTTAATGCCTTGCATTAAACAACCAAATTGGAAGAACGTGTGAGTGGTGCTTGGCTGTGCAAAATACACATTCTTCCTAGTGTGTAAATAGGTTAGGTCAAACATGAGGAGACATGTGCTATTGTATACTTTATAGCACACATTTTACCTGGAGAGCAACAAAATCAGCATTATAATACTAATAATAATATTTTTTTTTTTGAAAAATTGTAATATATTTGTATTATATAATATGTATGATTTAAATCTTATTTGCTAGAATGTGTTATATATATTTATAATAATTTATAATAAATTCATAAATCTTATACATAAAATACAAAATATTATACACTATTTTATACAAGTGTATTATTTGTTATATAAATAGATTTTAAAATATTAGAAAAAATATTGTTAAGTATATTATTTTTAATTCTATTAAAATAATTTTCTAATAAATATGGTATAATAACGGATAATATACAAAATATATTAAAATACAATAATGTATATTTTATACATATACAAAATATTATACATCATATTTTATATGTATTATAAGTGTATTATTTACTGTGCTTGTTATAAATATATTAATTTTTTTGTTACACTATTTTTATAATATTGTATTATATAATATAGTTATATTATAATATTGTCTGTGCTCATAAACATATGACCACAGGCATGAGGTAGAAATAGATCAAAATAATGCATATTTTACATAAATAATAAATGTAATATACACATCATATTTTATATGTAAAAATGTTTAAGTGCATTAATTGTTTTATAACAAATATTATTTGTGTGCTCATTTACTCACTCAATTTTTTTGTGTATGCTCATTTTATCTTCCACATATGTCCCTGGGACTTATATTGATGGAGGTCCCAAGCCATTTTTAAGGATCAGAATCTTCTAGATAACATATTATAGACTCTTTTGACTGGTGCTGATAAGCAACTATCAAGTAACAGATTTGTGTAGGTCTTGTTCATAGATCAATAACATCTACAATATGCCATGACAGATTTTAACTCAATGTAAGTCAATGTAAAGTGCACAATGTACTATGAAATGCAAGTACATGATGTACTCTCATGATGTAAGTGCTGTACCTTCCTGGCTTGATCCATGGTGATGAAGGAGGGGATCATACTCTTCCTCAGAGAGTACTTGTCGTGCCACAGTCTGTCTGTCTTCACTGTTGGGTCTGAGGCTACAAAGAACTGAACACAGGTTTCGATAGTCAGATGGAGATCTTAATTTTTTTTATTTTAGGAAAGTTATTATGCTATGACCTGTAACACACACACACACACACTGTTTATACTGATGAAACATCACTGCAGCTCAAAGACAACAAATGACCTCCATCGACTGCTCATCTATTGCTGTAACACAACAAATGACCTTCTGTGGTAATTACACAGATGGAGGGAACGAACGCAGAAGAGCACATCAGTACTTTCAGCACGGCAACTATTAAAATGACTACTGCCAAGAATAACGATGCCGAGCGAAACGAGGAGCTCGTAAACCCTTGGCCCAAGAGGAGAGCGGCTTCGATGGGTACATTAGTGATATAACCCTCTCCGTCACCTCCACCCTCAACACTGCTTACACTGTGAAAAAGCCTGTTACACTTCAGCGAGGGTGAGATTAAATCCTGTGATTACAGGTAGGAGCGTCTGATTGGTGCCCGTGCGGAGGGGAAGCTGGGAGTTGATTGGGGGATAACTCTTCTACGCCTGACGACTTCAGACTTAGTCGAGTGGGCATAGACTAAGTAAAGAAAGATTCATTGACACTATTTGGTAATGGTGGAGGACAAGGAGAAGTAGATGTGAGAGTGATAGTGGACGGAAAGAGAGACAGAAGGCCATAGAGGAAGTGGAAGGAGACGGGCCCATTAGCGCACCCTCATCTGTCCTCATCTGAGTGTCTGTGTGTAGGAGACTGTGGTTCACTGTGTCTGGAACACTAAATCACACTCAAGTGCAGCTGTTTTCTCAGACACACAACAGTGCACAAGCCAACAGAGTCAATTTGAGGATACTGGCCTGAGCTTGGCTTCCATTTTATGGTGGAACAAAGACCGATGAAGTTAAATGCTTTTTTTATTTAATTATTAACTTTGTATTGATTAAGTGGTATTTTTTTACAACTCAACCAAGCAGTTACAAAATATATGATTTAAGAACAACAAGAAAAAAAAAAAAAGTGTAAAAATGAAGGTAAAAATATTAAAGTCATGTTTTGTTTTCTTACACTTAATTAACTCAAGGAACAATAAGTGTATGCATATAAATACAAATTAATGATAAACAAAATATTTTCATGCACATATATGTGTGTGTGTGTGTGTGTACGTGCAAATACTTGTTTATTGTCATTCATTTGTATATGTATGTGTATAAATCGTTGAATCAAAGTTTTGAACCACTTCATTAAAATTGACAGTCTGAACCAGTGTTGTTATTGTTAACTATAACTATTAAAAATCAAATAAAATGAAATAAAATATAAATGATATGAGAAAACCAAACTTAAAAAAACTAAATGAAATTTGTTTACGTTATAAAGCTAAATAACTAAAAAAACAAGACCTAAATCTATACTGCCAGCAAAATCACAGAATTCTGAATATTTAGCCCAGGCCTACATGACAGGCACTAAGTAAAGATTAGAGTACATAGTTTTGCAGTGTAGTGACTTTAAAGTAACTGCTCAAGTAATGAATTACAGTCTGGACACATACAGCAAATTCTAACAAGGATATCTGGGAGTGACTTTGCAAAGACAAGCAGTGTGAGTGTGTGTGTGTGTGTGTGTGAGATTCCTGACCTCATGGTACGTATCCTCCAGCTCCCCGTCGTAGATCCAGCGATACAGGAAGTTAAGAATGGGGTGGGACACCAGACCAAGGATGTGCTGGATCAACGCTCTCATGTGAGGGTCACCCGTCTTTCCATAAGCATGTACAGCTGAGGCCAACTCTCCTCCTTTACGCCCTGAGAGAGTTATCCGAAATCAAATCTTTGCACTAAATGCACCTTATTACTGTGAAATATGATCAGGAGTCTGACATTAATGCTGACTACATTTTAAATGTATTGTGTTGCAGATTGTATCTTATCAAAGAGATGTACCACCACTAACCTTGGCAGTAGTCCACCAGTGCGGCTAGTGTTTTCAGCCGGACCTTGGGGTCGTAGGTCCACACCAGCAGCCTCCTCAGAGTCAGACTGCTGTCCACGCTCATGTTTACACCCTGATCGTCTTCCACCTGGAGCTAAATACACATGTACACATCAGTTACCACTTTTCCACTGAAATGGTGCTGGTTCTCATGCTTGGTTGTTTCAGTGTGCTTTTCACGCAGCAAGGTTATTTCAGACAGGGTACATAAATTGGTCAAGGCTTTACTTTACTATATTATCCAGCAGATTGTTCCAGATAGGAACCAGCGGTGGAAAATTCAGGCTTGAGCAAACGAATGTTTCAGGGTCAAACACATTTTCCCCTGCGCATGAAGTGGTGTCCCATACTCACCTGTGCATGAAGTACAGACAACAATCTGTAGTATTCCTTCAGTTCTTGATGCAATGCAGCACAAAAACTCTGAAGATAAAAACAGGAAGCAAAAGTGTTACTGAAATTATAGTGTGAAATTCCTGAATTACTCCTGACTACAAACAACTGTTTAAAAGTTTGGGGTTGGTAAGATTTTTAAATGTTTTAATTTAATTAAAAATACAGTAAAAACAGTAATATTGTAAAATATTATTAAAATTTAAAATAACTATTTTCTATTTTAATATATTTAAAAAATATATAATTTATTATATAACAATTTAAAACATTTTATTTACATTTTATTGTCATTGTTGAAATCAGTTAAACATTTTTTCAGAATTCTTTGATAAATAGAAAGTTCAAAAGAACAGAATTTGTTTAAAAAGAAATATATGGTAAAATATAGTCGTCTTTACTGTTATTTATGATCACCTTAATCTCTGCTTCTTTGCTGAATAAAAGTATTAATTTCTTAAAAAAAAAAAAAAAAAAAAAAAAAAAGGATTTGAAATGTATAATCTCGCATTATAAGATTTGTGTAGGAGTTAAGGTTACATATGATATGTTCATTTCCTGTCATGTCACATTTCCTACCTGCCCGACTAGGCCAAAGGCTCGATCCAGGCTGTGGGAATCGGTATATTTTCTTATCTTATTGTGGAGCCAGCCAAGCTCTGCTAGCCTGCTGCTAGTGTCTCTTAGAGACTTACACAGT
The DNA here is from genome assembly GCA_021397915.2 of Tor tambroides. Taxonomy (NCBI): domain Eukaryota; kingdom Metazoa; phylum Chordata; class Actinopteri; order Cypriniformes; family Cyprinidae; genus Tor; species Tor tambroides. The sequence goes on along the minus strand of JAFVLL020013903.1, from coordinate 35,918 downwards.
GGCACCTATAGGACAAAACATACAGTTATTTACTCTCTCACAACATGCAGAGCAGGAGTTTATGATCCCATAATAACAGACTACAGGTAAAACGACTAGAATGCGTTTATTTTTAAAAATTAAACTTAAATATCTGCTGTGGGAAATGAAAGTGTGTTTTAGTGTAGGCTGCCTGTGAACTTGCCAGTATGTAATCTGCCCTTGTGACAAAGTGGCAAAGACATTTCATCAGTTTGAAGAAATGGCTTTAGCTAATCTTGACTTTCACTTATTTTGGGTCTTTGTGAGCAACATCTGTTCCATTCAACACAAAAACTCTTTAATAGCTTTTAATAAAAGGCCCATTTAAGCCTTTGATTAAGTGTTCACTTGCAAAGGTCACCAAGATTCCTTCAAAGCAAACGGTTGCCAAACAGACAACCAGTTCTTTTACTTTTCTCCCCAAGAGTGAGACGAAGACAAAGCAGCTACAGCAAATCTCAGACTGAATACCATAAGGAAGGGTTCACTTCTTACAGATTCTCACAGAACTACAAGGGAATATGTAAAAAGAGAGGTTCTTAAAACAATGATCCATAGATTAGTTGGATTAGTTAAACTAATGAATTCTGGCTAAATTTCAAGAAATACCCTCATATTAATACTGATTCTACGCTTTATATAATCATATAATGCATAAAAAGTGACACTGAAATGGAGTTTGATTTTTAGGTTTTCTGAAAGGATTCAGGCATTCATCTCCATCTGTGGTCTCATGGTTTGAGTACTATATATATATATATATATATATATATATATATATGTCACATCCAGAACAAACACAAACAGCTCTGGCCCATCAAAGTGTCTATTTATCCAGCACACCTCACTGGACATAAAAAGCACATTGTTCTTTTTCAAACAAATAGATGCACCATTTTAAAAGTGTCACTTAAAAAAAGACACCTGATCGATTAACTCTGATTCACGGTCAACTTCTGCCAGGAATTAAAAAAAGAGAAAAGGAAAAGGCCTTGGGAGCCGCTTGGCTCAAATGGATTCATGAGGCCACGTGAGTTGTAGCCAGACAGAAGCAGCTGATGATGAGATCAATGCTTCTATATTTCCCATTATGTACTTAAAAAAGTGTCTACAGGTGCTCCTACTTAAGTTTGTTTAATAAGAACTCACGTTACAAGTACTTTTATAAGAAGCGCTACACTAGAACATTCTGCTCATAATTACTTCCCAGCATCTCAGTCTGACATCTAAAGTGTTTGTACTGTAGCTGAAGTGGATAAGTAAATAAATGAAGAACATAAAAAGCTAGTAAAAAGCCCCTTTTTTAATTTTCTTCACGATATAGTCATTATGAAGTGATGATTGTTTTTGATTTGCTGTTCATTATGATTAAATAAACTTTCATAAGCTTTTTATTTGTGGTGCCATTTAAATGAGAGGTAATTAAAGGGGTCATATGATGCGATTTCAAGTTTTGCTTTCTCTTTGGAGTGTTACAAGCTAATTGTGCATAGATAAGATCCCTGAAGTTGCAAAGATTAAAGTCTCAAAACCAAAGAGATATTCTTTATCAAAGTTAAGATTCTGCCACGCCCCCCTAAAACGGCTCGTTGAAACACGCCCCACGCCTACGTCACGATGTGGAAATATTTGCATAAGGCGTGGTTTCAGTAACCGCAGTAGTGTTGAAGCAGCCATGTCAGGGAGACGCTGTGTGTTTCTAGGCGAAAGCAAAAGCACTTTATTTGGCCTTCCGAAAGTAGATGCATTTAGGAATCATTAAGATTACTTACAACAGAACAGCACAACCCAGATGTTATCACAACACATTTTATGGACGACCGTTTCATGAACCTAGGAGAGGAGGTAATTCTGACTTTGCTATGACAATCTGGCGCTTCTGAATCAGCGACTGTATGTTTTGTTATTAGTTTAAGAATTTGCTATTGACTGTTCAAATGCGGAGTTTTGCACGTCGTGTGTGTGTATGTGCGTGCACGTGTGTGAGAGAGAGAGAGACGGTCACATCACAGCACATCAGCTGTGATCTGTGCATCTTAATCACAGCTTTTGTGTGTGTGTGTGTGTGTGTGTGAGTGTGAGAGAGAGAGAGAGAGAGACATGTACAGCCCGTCAGAAATCGTCTTAATCGCGGCTTGTGTGCAAACACATACGAGCATCATCACTGTGTCTGTCACGCGACTCTGTTCCCCTCTTGGGCTTGAACTGATGGTAAAACTAAGGACATTATTAACTGTTTTTACTTTAATTTTGAAAGCTGAAGCTCGCGATTATGGAAAGGGGCGTTACATTTCCGACGCGGCTTGTGGTGTTCGGCCAATCACAATGCACTGTGCCAGTTGGCCAATCAGAGCAGACTGTGCTTGTCGGAAGGAGGGACTTTGTAGAAAACGAAGCGTTTGAGAGAGGCGGGGCATAGAGGAACTACAATAATGTACAGTATTTGAAAAATAATGTGTTTTTTGAACATTAAAATATGTCAACATATTCTGTTACACCAAAAACACAAAACAATGATCTTTAAAAAAAGCATCATATGACCCCTTTAAAAAGCCGCTTTACGAGAACAGAGGAAGTTAATATTTATGATTATATTCTTGTGAACTTTAAACTACATTCATAATTATACAACAACCTTGCAACATTATTTCTTTATTTATCAGTTTATGCTAATATACACTACTTTTGAAAACTTTGAAGTTGGTGTACTTTTTGTTTAAAAACGTTTTTGAAGTCTCTAAAGTTCACCAAGGCTGCTTTTATTTGATCAGTAAAATGGTTTTCTATTTTAATATATTTTAAAATGCAATTTATTCCTGTGATGCAAAGCTGAATTTTCAGCACTATTACTCCAGTCTTCAGTGTCACGTGATCCTTCAGAAATCATTGTAATATGCTGATTTTCTGCTCAAGAAACGTTTCCTATTTTCAATGAATATTATAAACAGTTGTGCTGCTAAATATTTTAGTGGGAAATGTGGTACATTTTTTCAGGATTCTTTGATGAACAAATTTCAAAAGAACTTCCTAAAAAAGAATTTATTTGAAAAAGAAATCTTTTGTAACATATAAATGTCTTTCCTGTCACTTTTTATCAATTTAATGCATCTCTTATACTGATTAAAAGTATTCATTACTTTGAACGGTAGTGTATATTTAGAATTTTTCAAATATATCTATATTTCATCTGTTATTGTGACAGTGGTTCGAAATGTGACAAGCACCTTTCAAAAAATTATTTGATTGTTCTTTTATGCTTCCCAGCAACTCTAAACAGCCTAGTTACTACAGTTATATAGTCTGCATGTGAGCAAGTGAGCTACAAAAATCAAAGAGAAAGACAAGACCAGAATGACAGAAAGATACAGCTAATAAAGAATTACCTTTGAATCAATTTTGTAGCAGTTTTCTGGGCTGCACATCTTGATGAACTTTCCATCTATTCCCTGGAAAACATAAAGAATGTCTCGGACGAGAGCAGCCTCCCCGATCTCAGCTGGGCCAGAGGAGATAGAAAAAATATAGTGAAAAGGGAGAATTTAAATTAAACTTCTGTAAAGGTCACACTCATATATGTCACAGAGAAAGGTGCCATGTGGCCAACTGCATCTTTAACACCTCTGAAATAGCTCTCTCTTACAGAGGGAATATCTCTACACCTAAAGGATAAAAATCAAATGTAAATTACAATTAACTAGTCAAGAGTAGCCTAAAAACTACTGAAAAATTTTGTTAAGAGCTTGTTTACAGAGTGAAACATTTATGGCATCTACAGCATAAAACTCCCATCCACCTGTTTTAAAATACTATCTTTATTTTCGTATATATTCACCCAGTTATTTCCAGAAATGTCCTGCCTATTTCCTGTAGACACTCACCACTGCCATCTCCATCCCGTCTCTGTCTCTGTGGGAGTTTGGGTGCCGGACTGGAAGAGGGTCCACTGGGGGGACGAGGGGCAGCAGCTGCCCCAGAGGGTGAACTGGAGACCGGGAGAGTCCAGGCTAGACGAGACCCTCTCACAGACTCACCGACAGCTTGGGGTCCAGGTCTGAAAATTACAAAAGTGGCAGATGTTTCCTATAAATACACACAAGTTCATCTGAAAACCTCTGCATTTCATCATTAAATTGCCAAGCTCTACTATAGAAGGTCAACGACAAAAAAATCCTAAAATGTTTGCATTGCCTTTTTGCTATATGAATTTTCATCTCAAACCCCATTTTCTAGAAACTCGTTAATCCATTAGCAAAACCTGTGGGAATTCACTAATTTCCTTGTAATGGTGAGCTTTAAACAAATAATGACACTGAGGTTCAGACACTGTAATGATGCTGTGGGTTTGACAGATTTACTGTGAAATGGATCCAGTAATCAATTAATTCAGGGCTTGGAGTACATGGCCATATATCTTAAGTGCTGCAGGTGCTAGACAGCTGCATTAATAATAGATGAGTGTACAGCAGTTCAATTAAACATGCTACAAATACAACAGCTGCATTACTGAAAAAAAATTACTTTAAAAGAGAGAGGGAGAGAAAAAAAAACCCATATGATTTGTCATAGCACAATCTGAATATGAAGCATAATCGAAAATAAATAACATTTATGAAACATAGCGTGCGCATTGCAATGTGATGCAACAGCTGGTTACAGTATAAACAGTTTTTATGCATATAATGCGAACAATATTAGTCATGTTGGGTGTAGACATTGTGCTAAAACAAAACGTCAAACCAAGTAGCACATGCAAACAAATTTTGCTAGATTTTTTTTCACTTAGAAACGGCTTCACTTTTTAGAGACATTTTTGCAAATGTATAGTAAACACATAAAGTGAAAACCTCTTTACATGAGACATTATTTTCCCTGTAGACAAAAATCTGTAAATATTTGTGTTGTAACAAACCAGAAACAAAGAAATGGAACCATTTTTAATGGACTGCAAGTAAATACTACCAATAAACAGACATCGACCTCTAAATGCTACATCTGTAAAAGCGCTCTGTGTTCAGAAATACTACAATGATTTCTAATCACGTGACACTGAAGATTGGAGTAATGGCTGCTGAAAATTCAGATTTGCCATCACAGGAATACATTACATTTTAAAATATATTAAAATAGAAAACAGTTTGTAAAATAGAAAACAACTGTAATAGTTTACAATATTGTTTTTAAATGTATTTTTGATCAAATAAATGCAGCCTGTGCATTGGTGCACTGAAGATAGTTCACCTCAAAAATGAAAATTCTGTTATCATTTTTCTCACTGTAAACAATGACCTCCTTCCATCAAACACAAAAAAAGAAATTTTGAAAAATTATTTACTTATTTTTTAAGCCTACAGACAACAGCCAAAAAGTCTAAAACTGACCAAAAACCACCAATTTCCCTTTCACATAATCACATGACAAAAGTATCAGAGTCGTCTGGCATTACTGACACCTAAGTTTGTGCAACATGTGATATGTGTGACTTTTATGGCACTTATTTTGTCCTTTTTGGAGCTTGACAGTCCATGGTCACCATATGCTTTCACTGTATGGAAAAGAAGATTCACTAAGTCAGCCCATCACTGTCACTCACCCAGTGAGCAGAGACGGAGGGGTCGGCCCGGGCCCATTGATTGAGAATACTCCCATACTGCTAATGCCACTGGTAGCCATGCTGGAGTTATGGGCAGTGGCTGAGCGCTCTGGGTAGCTGAGCGGGAGGCTCTGGGGACGGGCGTAGTAGAACGGGGTGGAGTGGACATCACGGGGCAAAGCCTGGGCGAGCAGAGCTCCATAACTACACACCTGTGAAGAGGAAATAAGAATCTCTGTCTTATACATAATGTAAAATCATTTTTATGATGTTACTCTGTAGAAGTGGAGAAACATCTCAGGAACATACAGGAACACGGTTAGACGGCTTCCTTGGGTCCTCACAGAGGCTGAGCAGGAGGTATAAGATGGACCATCTATGTTTCAACACACCCTGTTCACCAGAAACAAATCAATTGGCATATTTTCCATATCACATCCCGTTCATTATATCTAATCTATATATCATGTATAACTTGGAAATAACAATGACCTTATTTGCTGCGATGAGCTGAATACTGACCTGGGTCTGAAGCTTTCTGTGCAACTCAGAGAAAAGGGCAGCATCTGCCTCCCGTCTTTGTTTCAGCACTACAAATAAGAAAAGAAAAAGTTATTTTTGCATCTTAATCGAATAAACCAGAAATATTAAAGGATAGCCTAATGAGTTTAGGTGCTGTTGATAGAATGGTCACCTGCACTATTGGGCCAGTATGGTAATACAGACTGACCAGTATTCATTTTTTAATTCAGTATTGATTAATTGTATGCTTATATGTCCGATAACAGATATGCAACATGTTTTATTTCTGTTTTTTTTAATATTATGCTATTTGTTTATTTACCATTTTACTCCATGTCAGCAAATTCAGGAATAATAAGATTTAAAATAGTCTAAATAACAAAAGTTCAATGAATTGCATACAATAATTGATAACTGACAAATGATATTTGATAAAAATCACATTATTTTCCCAGGAGAAATGTTTTAAAAAATGTCCATTACTGTAATTTGACCAAAAACATTTCCTAGTTATTAAATTGATTTAATAGCAGCAGCAACACAACCAACAACAGGCAAAATAAACTGACAAATTCTAACGTTTTCAAATAGAAGACATAAATGACAAAGTGGGTCTACCAACATCACAAAAATGTAATAATTCATTTTAAACTACAGTTTATAATTAAGGTTTAAGCATTGTTTATTAGGCTAAGGTGTAAAGACAAGTAGTTCACTGGAATAATTCTACATGGTCAGAAATATAACAAACAAAACAGTAAATAAACATTACAGTATATTCCATTTCAAATGACATGTTATTAAATTTATTAATATTTTTGTCAGTCTAGATTATGAAATGCCTGCTGACAGTGATATTTATGCTTTACAATTAGTAGTACATCTGCAGGCAATCCGGCAGCAAATGACGTGCACATCTAATCAGTGCTCTGACTGTTACCTGACAAAATTTTTAAATGCGTTTATTATGTTTAAAAAAAAATTATTTTACCTCATAAATTTAAGTTAACGCTAAGCATATACTGAGGTATTGTGATCACAGATAATAAATTAATTAATTACAATTAACAGTGAAATTAATTTTAAAAAAAATGTTAACAGAATTTAGAAAGTTTTAAACAAGTCTGGTTAAGATCTGTTTAAAAGGTAAATACAGTGGCAATTCTGTTGGAAGTTATTAGCCATTTATTGGTGTATCTGATGGAAAAATGCTTAAACATCAGGGGAAAAAAAATAGTAAAACTGATCTGGTAAAGGTTAACTTAGGTTAAAGGCTAACTTATGGGGTTTCGTGAAAATTTGGAGAAGGTTTTCTTTTGGAAGCATGAATTAGAATAGGTCGAAAATGAAGCAAATCCCCATATGCCATCATTTTTCAGCCAAAGTGAACTTATAGTTTTCAAGAGTTATTAAAATAACGAAATTTTTTGTTATTTTTTTGGACAGGCATAACTGTTTAATGAAAACACATTTCTTACCAACACAAAAAATATGTTTTACAAATAAAATCTCATATTTGTATTGGCAGGGCAAGTATAAATTGGAACTACTCTGATCCACCAAACAGATTTAAAAAATAAATAAATAAAAAAAAAAAAAATCCTTATGCCTTGTAAAGCATGTTCCATGAAAGCCTCCTGCATGCATAATTGCACTTGAATAAAGTAAGGACAAGGTTTCAGATTACTCACATTCTTTTTTAATCTTTTCAGACACCAGAAACTCATCCCGTTCAATTGTGGGTGCGTAATTGCTCCCAATGACCCGCACGGCATACTGGAACTGATGGGCTACATCAGCTGACAGAAGATACACAGACAACAGATGCCATATTATAAACAACCTAAAGAACTGGAGCTGCAAAAATGATCTAAAACACAAACGCATTTTTATACCCATATAAAAGACACATTTCAGTTCAATAACAGATCTACATGCTATTTATGTCCAAATCTATAGAGTGAAATCGGTATCTGATTACACATAGGACATTAACTCCTTTTTAGGAAACTGAAAGCAGGGATCATATTCTGGTATGTCTGCGGTTTCTAAAGTCTCTTGTCCAACAATAAAGTGAAATGTCTGTTTCTCATTTGTTTATGTCTCTTGAGGACTCTCTGAGATGTGTTTCCTTCAGACTAGGGATTAAGTCATATGAAATAAGACAGCAGCAGTGAGCTGATAACAGCTTTAGTTTGAAGCATCAGGGTCTTTATTGACAAGAAGGGCCATATGAAACAGGGGCCCTGTTTTATCCAGCATCCCACTGATGTTTTCCAAGCCTTTCCGCTTACAGCATCTCATCTCTGCTGCTCTGAGCCTCCATCACAAACATTATCATATCATATCACATCACACTGTCCGTTTTCATCGAAACTCACAGCCTAGTCCACCACTGCACATACTAATCATGTTTTAGCAGCTGTGTGGCAGAATGAGATGTGTCTTTACCTTCACTCTTGCCCGTTATCTTACAGCACAGATTCTGCAGAAGCACGTTGGGTGATTTCTGATCAAGCGTCGCCATTGTGCTCGTATATATTCCCCTCCGTGCGAGCAGAAACAGTCCGCGGTGCGTTTTTAACCGCTGTCGCTTTTCATCTGCTGGGTTTCAGCTCCTGGCAACAACAGTGCCATTTTAACGGAACCCGCCGAAAAGCGCCCACAGTCGGACAGTCGACGGAAAACACAGCAGCGGTGCGCAGCGGAAAAACAGCCGGCTGGGAAATGAGACCTAGGAAAGCGTTCCTCCCTACAAACGTTACCTAAGCGCCGCAAAACATAATAAAACATGTTGAATATTTATAATAATAATAATAATAATAATAATTGATTGATTAAATCTATTAATAATCAAAAATGTTGTCTTTTACTAAAAACTGTAAAGGGGTAAATAATCATAAATGAAAAAAATGAAGAAAAAAATTATATATATATATATATATATATATATATATATATAAAATGAAATAATCAGAATAAAAAACTGCACAGTAATTTATCTGAAGAATTATTGTATGTTATGTTATATTATTATTAATTTTTTTATTCTATGTAATAATGATGATTATGATTACTACTACTACTTCTATAAATGTGTAAAGTAGAAGTAGGTTTGCTGAATTAATTATACTGAGACATATATTTAACTGTATTAATAACAAAAACATAGTTTTTATGAAAAGCTAAAGGGGTAAATGGCTAGTAATTTAATTTATTTAGTTAGTTAGTTAACAGTTTAAATAATTTAACTTATTTGATAGTTTTTCAGTCCAAAAAGGTAGATTAATAATTATGATATAATATTATCAATAATTACTCATTGTTGTTGATTTTATTATTTAAAAATATAACATACATGATATTTATTATTGTTATCTTGATTACATTATAATAACTAAATTATAACGATCCTATATGTGCAATAGATAAGTGTTTTTATTGTTAACTAAGTTAATATTTAGTATGATAATTATAATATACTTATTATGCTTATTTATTATCGTTGTTTACGGCTAAAAATGCATCTCTTTCATCTTTATTTGACCCTCTAACTCTAACACTCTCTATTCTAATTCTGTTTTATCTATTTGTTTTATTTTTTATTAAAAAAACATGAAGACTTGCACTCTATTTGTTTTCTAACTGCTTTTTTTTCTATAAATAAGACCTTTAACACTAGCTTTCTCTATTCTTTTTCTGTTCTATCGATTTTTCTTTTTATCTATTATATAATTAACAACAACAAAAAAAACTTTCTTATTAGAACTTGCTTATTACTGCTCTTTTGTCGATTCTGATTGCTTCTATTGTTCTCATTTGTAAGTCGCTTTGGATAAAAGCATCTGCAAAATGTCTAAATGTAAATGTTTCTTTTATTATTGTTGTTGTTAGTTATGTATTCTACTACCGGTATTTATTCTTCAAGTCAGCGCACAGTCCTAAAGCACGCCTGAGAAGCCATGTCATCACCTTACACCGGTTTGTTGCTGGAGATTGACTGGCAGTAACTGGACGGGGAGTTACCGTATGGAAGCATATGTGAAGCAAAATTCAATTTGCAATGTAATATGCAAAATGGCAATGCAATATGTAAAATGGCAATGTATTTCTGTATTTAAATTTACATTTTCCCATACATATGTGCAACATTTAGTGCAAAATGAAAATGAAAATTCAATTATATAATTGAAGATTGCCATTTTCTACACTAGTTTTAATATGCATATTAAAAACAAATTTTAAAGCTTTATAAGTTGCAAAATGAAAATGAAAATGTATTACCCAAATTGACTGGATATGTTTAACATGTCCAAGCAAAAACCGTAGCAAAATTATCATTTAAATGCTGTTTTTCCTAAATGCATTTAAACTTTGGGGTAGGAACTTTCTGCACGTCCCTGTTCAGGTGCCACGGAACACGCGCTATTTTATGGATTAAAAATAAAAGAGTAATAAAATATAAGGTAAGGTAGTAAATAAGTGTAGAATAGCACTGTCTGTTTGCTTATGTGCGTCAATCCGAGTGTAAACGGTGAGAGATGTTGAGGCAGGTGAAAAGCGTTTGGTTAATGGTGAATATTGTCCTATCGTGCGTCCTGTTGCCGCCCTGATGTGATGATTGACAGCTAGGGGGCGTGCTCGGCTCGGAATGCATTTTCAAATCCACAGTGACTTAAACTATGTTCATCGCGGGGTATTTAATGAAAATGCAATTGAAACGTCATATATGTAAGTGTCAATGCATTTAAGAAAAATAAAAGACATTTAAATCACCGTTTTGCTACCCTTTTGCTGCATCTTTGGCTCAGAATGCATTTTGAAACTCTCATTGAATTTTGCTACAATTATCCCGCGGTCTCACAATGAAAATGCAATCCCACGTTTCCTACCCCAAAGTTTAACTGCATTTAGGAAAAACAGCATTTAAATGATAATTTTGCTACGGTTTTTGCTTGGACATGTTAAACATATCCAGTCAATTTGGGTAATACATTTTCATTTTGCAACTTATAAAGCTTTAAAATTTGTTTTTAATATGCATATTAAAACTAGTGTAGAAAATGGCAAACTTCAATTATATAATTGAATTTTAATTTTCGTTTTGCACTAAATGTTGCACATATGTAAGGGAAAATGTAAATTTAAATACAGCAATGCATTGCCATTTTACATATTGCATTGCCATTTTGCATATTACATTGCAAATTGAATTTTGCTACACATATGCTTCCATATTACCGGACACCGGAGGGCAGGCTGAAAAGTCCCCGTGGGCGGGTGGGTGTAGCTGAGGAGTGCGCGTGCGCTCACAGGGCTCGTGACGTTCCGGTGCTCACCGACGGGAGTCGGGAGAGGAGAGCTCTACTACACCGAGAAGAAGCAGAGCGAGTGCGTCAGTACACCGGAGGGACGCTTGACAAGGAAGAAGTGGCCAGTCCCTCAACATATTAAGGCAAAACCTGGGAAAACGAGAGCTTGTTGTTTTTCCTCCTCAGTCAGTGTGTTTGTAGGTGACACCAGAGCTTGTCACTATGACAACGACTGGACTTTACACAGAAGCCTTCTTCTTCTTCATCTCAGAAACGTTAGGTGCTGCTCTGTAGATATCGTAATCGCAGTAGTCGCGTAGGACTGTCAGTTGTCAAGCCTTGAAGAAGAAGCCGTAAAAGACAGTCATGGATCAGAGACTTGCTACAATGATCAGCTAGCGTCTTATGTGTCCATTCTTCACGATTAGAGGAGAAGGCGAAGACCGCACACCTGGAGCAGCATGGATTTCAGTAGCATCAGGAAGCTCATCACTCGATACGTGAGTACAGACGCTATCACTCTCTCCAACTTGTTGGTCTGGTTTCGAAGGGCAGCGCTGCTTCCAATACACATTTTTTTGTACTTTAAAGCTAAAATGACACGTTGTATATTCGTGTGTCCGTTTGTAAGGCATTGGTGCATCACTTTTGAGGCACTCTGTGAATATGGAAAGAGCTAGCAATATGGACTCACTCAACCAACCGGTATCTACTGTTACTATCTCAGGCGTTCGTAATGAAGTTATCACTGCGGTTCCGTTCCGTCTGACTGTGACCTGATTCTCAAACGAACTCACTAATGTTATGTTTTCATGCCTAACGATGATGACACCGGCTGAGCTCACTCATGACTGAGATTCACAGAGTGTGTTATGAAATATCAAAACTGGAAATTAGCCTCAATGAAGTAAAAGGTAATGCGCACGCGCGGAGGGCAGGTGTGAATGAATGATACAAAAAAATTGTGAATAGTTTAGTATTGCACATTTGTCAGTATAATACGTTAGTATCCCGTAAGTGTTTTTTCTTCTTGTTTTTAAGCATTGGAAGCACCCCATGAAATCCCAAATCCCATGTTTTGGTTTTAAGAACTGTTAGATATATTTGATTAAAATCTAACATAGAATAAAATATCCACACAAAAAAAAAACAACTAACATACAATCTAAATAAAAATCTAAAAAAAAATCTAAATATAAATTCAGACATAATTATTATTCATTCATTTTTTTGCCTACCGAATGTTTGTATTTCCTCTCTAAAAATCATGATTTTTTGGCAATTTATAATGTTTTAGCCAAGATCAACTGACTAGTAGTAATAACCTTGCTAGTTAGGCTACTGTAAAAACAATGAGCATATAGCTACCTATTTTTCTGTAATTTGTGGGAAATATAACTGCATCATGAATTAAACCACGCTGAAAAAAATGAATCATTGAATTTACTACATTTTTTTTTTTAAGGTAAGTGGTTGCAATCCATTTATTTTAATAAATTTAGTTGACTAACTTTCAACATTTTTTTTTATTTAAATGTAGCTCAATTAAATTATTTGCTACCACTTACCTTAAATAAATTCAGTATAATTTTGAATAAATGTTTATTTATTTATTTTGTGTGATATATAATTTAGTTTGACTTCTTTTATTATTTGTTTACAAAAGGTAAAATCATTCGAAAGTATAAAAATGATTGTATACTCTATTAATTGAAAGTGGCTTAAAGGCAGAAATTGTTTTGTGCGTCAGTAAAAAAAAAAAAAAACTCCCATCAAATTCCATTAGAAACAAAGAAACATCGTTGCTCTACATCGTTTTATTATATAATCCAATCGTTTTCATAGACGTGTTCAGTCGATAGGTTACTGTATGTCATTACTACACAGATTAGACCTGCTTTTAAGCCACTTAGCACTCAGTATAGGCAAGAGTACATGCTAAACCAACCGTCCAAGCTGTTGGGGGTTAGGGAAAGAGATTTGTCCAGTAACTGAATCAAATAGTGTTGTCAAGATTCGTTAGTGGGTTAAACAGGCGGGCATGTAAGGTTAAGGACATTTTACAATAGAAAACAATTCCTGCAAAATGTTATAATAAATATGTTAGACACAATTTTGAACAATACTTTGTCGGTTGGTAGCTGAAATGGTGAAAAAGCCTATGAAAAAACTGCATGACTATTTAGTTCTCCATCACTGAAGGCCATATGAATCTGTTATTCTGTAGTCTGTCACTGGATCAAGCTGACATGCGAACAGATGAGCAAAATCTCTTGCACTGTCTAGACAGTCTGCAGAAAACCTGATGAAAAGATGAAAAGTGTGTGATAAACATGACGTGAGTAGTAATGGTTGTGTCATGTCACAAACACCTCTCACCTGTCTGTCTGTCTGTCTGTCTGTCTGTTTGTGTTTTGTTTGCTCAGGTTTTACGGTAAACCATGTAACACATAGGGCTCAACAATAAGGGTGCCCTGATGAACGATTGCTTCAGTGTTATTTTATTAACACTGAGATGCTATAATCATTTTGAATTAGTTTGTAGTTTTGAGTTTTGATTTTAATGAATTATGAGTTATTAATGTAGTAGTTGTTTTTGTAATTTTTATTAAATATGTCTAGTTATTCATTTTTATAGCAGTTTTAGTTGTTGTTATTGTAGTACATAAAGTAAATGAAAAAGAGAAATGTTGCCTTGTCAACAAGCTAAATTAAAATAAATTGAAGATTATTTTATCTTATTTTATTTTAAATTATTTTATTTTTAGTAAATAACCCTGGGCTGTTTGTGTCACAAAATATCACAATTGTTGATCACATTCATGGGTTTTCATGCCTTACAGAGATCTTTTTGACCAGTTAAAAATAAACGTTTTATTGTTGAGCTTTGCACACGTTAAAGCAAGGTTATCGTTAAACCTTCAAAATCATATTTGCATCGTTGAGGTTTGAGAACAATGCTTCATTTGAAATGCAAAGCAATAAAATCCAGTTGATTTTTTTCTGAACTTTGAAATGAATTTATCCTGAGGAAAAGTTTAAACTTTTATGAAAGTTTTGCTGGGAAACAGGCAGTTTTATTATCCCACCCTAACCGATCATTTAGAGAGAGCTGTGTCATGAGACCGGACTGAGTATAGTCACATGAGTGTGTGTGTGTGTGTGTGTGTGTGTGTGTGTGTGAGATTGCCTGTGAAAAGCACAGTCCACCCCACTGCTCTTTGATCTAATGCGTGGTAATGCAGGTTGGCAGAGTGAGAGGAGAAAGGCAAATGAGAGTGCCGGGTAGACGAGAGGGGAAGAGAGATGGAGCGAGAGAAGACAAGAAGAGAGAAGGATGGAGAATGAGATGGGTCAGAGGAGATGAGAAATCAGTCCCTCTGCGGATTTGACTGGCTCAGACAACAAAGGAAGTGACAGCGGAATGATTTGCTTCCACCTGTAGTAGCACTCACTTGCAGAGTCTGTCTGCTGAATGGGCATTTTCACTGTAGGAAGATAAATATGAAATGGAAATCTGAAACCTCTTTTAATATGCAAAGCTCATCGTTTTTAGTTCGGCTAGAAGTAGTTTGAAATATGGAAATTGTTGTCTGCTTTGAAGTCTGGAAGAATGTTTCCTGTTTAAGAGAGAATAGATTAGTTTAGATTCAGAATTATCAGTTGCAATCCCAATGTGCGCGTTCTTATTTAAGGTTTATTTTAAGGTGGGGTGTGTGTTTTTTTTCTTTTTCAGTATTCAAATTCTTAAAATACTTCATACATAAAATACTTAAAATTGTACTATTGCTGCAGTATATTGTATGCATACTATACTAGCCAGAATATTGCAAATGTACAGTTTTTAACAGATTTTTTTAAAATGTTATAATACAGAATAATTGTCTTAATATAAACAATACTTACTATTATTAACATTACAGAACAGGTTACCAGTTCTTTATTACTACACAAAAACGCAACTCCCAGCCATCACCGGCTTCTGAATAATTTCCAGCATTGGACAGGAAGTAGCATGACTGCCCATTTCCTGTCCCAGGAGGCTCTGAGGTAATTTGAGCTCTGTGTACAGAGGTAATCTCATTGTCTGTGGTCAGCATCAGGAAAGACTTATAGGAAATCATCCTACATGAGCAGGAATATGATTCAGCTGGTCAGACTGTAAAACAACATGGAAAGTCATGCCAAGCAAGTTCATACAGTACATAAATGTTTCTCTTTCCAGCTATGACCATAATCAGCTGTAGACTAACTAGCATGAAATATGTAATATGTAGGAATAACATACTACCATACAGTTATTATTTCTGTTGAATGTGTAATTTCTATGCACAAATTAACCAGGAGTATTATTTGTTGTGATTTCTCTTTTCTTTTAAACTCTTTCTGAACTCATAAATTGATCCGATGTGAATTGTAAGGAAAAAAAAAAAAAAAAAGTCAGTAGAAAATGCATAAGGTACCGATCATTTTCTGCCAGGGCATTATCTGTTAATTTTATGGATATTTCCTTTAACCCTAAAACACAACACAATGCAATTTGTAATTAAAAATACGGGGAAAACACCTTTGAAAACCTTTAATGGACTTTACTTGGAGTATAAAGCTAAGATATGTTTACCTAAGACTGCATTTTGGGTAAAAATCTAATTAGCAGTTTTTATCTGCTAAGATAACTGTAAATAAATCACAAAATCAAAATTGTAATGAGGTCATGTGACAACAGTGTAGCATACTGTTGTTGCATAATGTTTCGTTTCACATACTATTTTAAAACTATTGTATGCGGTAAGCTTAACAGTTGTGTCAGCCATAATAACATATTGCATTGATTTAAAACATGTTTACATGACTAGCATTAATGGAGTTTAATGGCGCAAGCAACACATATTTTATCAATAAATCCAACCTAATGCAACACTTTAGACAGAGCACATCATCCAACACAGTAAGTGCCAGCAACTAGCTGACCAAGCACAGAGAAATAAAACTATATCATTAAGACAACCATCAGTTTTACTTAAATAGTCTTAGCTTATGTCATTGTTTGTGCCTTTGGCTGGATGGTAACACCCACAACAAATCCGAGCAAACCATATGTGGATATTTTTACTGTATGTGTCTCTTATGATGGATCACGTTGGTTTAATAAAGCTAACAGCAGCAGATCAGGGTGATGTTGCCAAAGGAGCAGTTCATGCAAATAAACATTCTGTCATCACTTACTTCCCTTCATATCTTTACGAACCAGTATGACTTTCTTTCTTCTATAGTGGCAGAATTTTTTTTTTTGTGTGTGTGAGGTTAAGGTTTTAGACTGCTGAGGATTGTTTGCATGCGGAATACTCATGCTGGCACGTACGCATGTTCACCATTCATCTCGTAGACAGCGGACGCTGAACCGTGAACCATATGCTAGAAGGATTTGTTGGTAATCAATATGGGTGATGAAATGATAATCATTATCCTCACACTTGACATGTTCACCATAGTTCAACTGAAGTTCATGGTCTGCGCCTGAATTTACAGAATTGAGAGCTGTGTTATGAAACGACTAGAAGATTTTTGCCGTACAAAGCTAAATGTGTTCTCACAGACTTATTTAGACTTTCCATTCGAGCGGCCTGCTGCATTCTATTCTGAACAGCTGATAAATGACAGCACACTGCCAGCTGAACGCTGGTCCCTCAGGGTCTGTCAAACAGCAGCACCATGTGATTCTTTTCTAAGTAGAATGATCTAATGACTGGTGCTGTGGTCAAACATGATGTAATAATGCTGATGTTTGTTCCCCAGTGTATTTGTTACTGGATTTGCGTTCAGTAAAGAAAAGAAAATGAAAAAAATGAGGGGGGAGGGGTAATCGTAGATGTAGCTTCAGGATGGAAACATGGCTGTGTGTGAGAGTGACAGTGAAAAATGCTAGATTTTTCTTCTTTACCCTTGAAGAAATCTTAAAGGTCAGAAAGGCATGGTAATGTTTTGACAGAGTTGTCGCCTTCCATGAAAATATAAAAATATCAACTTATCTCTCTTCTCTCAAGCAGAAAATAGTGTGATTCAAAAAGTGATGCATTTAGCACAACATAACAGGCACTCTTTTCTCTTTTTTTCCTCCTCCGTCTGGCACAACTTTGCAAAAATTTTTAAAAATGCCTAGAGCATATTCCGCTCAAAACAAAACAAAAATGATTTTATTTTAGATAGTTGTTTTATGCATATGGATGAAATATCGCATGGACATGTCTTATCAGTTAAATCAAACATTTCAGCCCAAGACTACAGTGTAGAGACAATTACATTTGTGGGAGAAGGCCTTGAGTTTGGAGTTTTTGGGTGTAACCCTGTTTAGACTCACTTCAGCTGTCCTTTGAAGAACCAACATGCTGCGACAAGCAGAGAATGTTGTTCATTCATTAGAATGAGAATTTTTCCATTTTTCTAGGGGGGTTTTAAATGATTTTCCTAAGTAATATTAGATTTATTTTAAAATGCTGGTGCATTTTCAAAGTTATTTTAATGTTCACTGAGATTCTTGAAGCTTTTTTGATGCACGTCTATGTCTGCTGTAAATCAAGATAAGGACAGGCTAAATCGTACCTCTGCTTGAAGCCACTGCAAATGCCCTTTATGATAAAAACTTGTTGTAGACCTTCAGCTCCCATATAAAGTACTGTAACTCTTGAGGGCTTACTGCACTCTTAATGCAACAGTCAGAGGAAAGAGCCACTGGAATAATGCCCTGTTGATGGCTGTGAAATTGAATTGTGCTTGTTAAAAGAACACATGACCCTCCACTCGATAGCAATAGAGAAGTCTGAATGCCATTGAATGGGCAGGTATTTATTTGAAAGAGGATTTTGGGCATTACATTTAGCTTTAAGATAGGGGAGTGGAGTAGGAAAGAAAGGATTGGTTTGAAATGACCTTCACTGGATCTAAAAGTTATGTATTTGACATAGATGGTGTTTCTGTATTTCTCTTAATCTTTGGGAATGTTATCCTGTTTACTACTAAATTCATGTCTATAAATGTAAATGAAAAATGAATTTGTCTTAATGACTTCAAAGA
Organism: Tor tambroides; assembly: GCA_021397915.2. NCBI lineage: Eukaryota > Metazoa > Chordata > Actinopteri > Cypriniformes > Cyprinidae > Tor > Tor tambroides. Next base: position 17,402 of record JAFVLL020013903.1, on the reverse strand, counting down.
TTTGTGTATTTGCCAGCCCTTCTCAAGATATCCTGCATGCTTGCACAGAAGATGTGTAGATATATAAAGATGTTTGGTTTGAGTTATTCAACAGACATTCTTTGCTGAGTCAGACTGTCTTTGTATGAAAGGGTCGTTGAGTTTATGCAGTGTACCCACAGATCGATGGAAGCGTTTAAAGGGCTCAGCTGCTTAAATCCAGGTGTCCCTGCCTGCTGGGAATGGAAATTCACGTTGCACTTGTTCTTTTGCTGACCTGAGATCAGTTTAACAGTCCGTCTGAAGACAGTTTTAGATAGAGGATCAGTGTGAAAGGAAATATTTTGGTTATGGTACATAGAGTCCTGATTACAGCATTTCTAGGCCATGTTTTTTTGACACGATAGTAATTATTTGTTTTTAGGGCTGACTTTGTTTCTAATCTTTAAGGTCCATTTTTAAACCAATAGCCTGGAATTAACAATAATGAATTTGTGCTGAAATGAACTTGTCTGTTAGATTAAAAGAGCTATTTTTAGCATGTAATGGGCATTTGGCTTTTCGCAGATGTCCAGATGGAAATTTCATGAACGTGAAGCATAAAAGAGTGTTTTAATATATCCCTTAATCTATCAAAAACCACTTTCTAACCTTCACCTGTCCTCGTTCACTTTTTCTTTTCATCCCATGGAACATCACTAAAAACATTGAATGCTCTAAAATGAGATTAACAGGAGACGGGAGAGTTCAGCGGAGCGAGCTGCCAAAAGTTCAGGTCATGTGACCTCACCCCTGTCTGATCCCATAAGGCCCCAGGTGGTAAAAACCAGGCCAGAAAGGCACAGAGAGATTTATTAGAATGGGAATTTTGGATATTTTTTATTAAATATTGGGTTTTGTAGGGCCTGTGTTTGAACTGAAAGGTTTTGTCTGTCTACACCAGCAGAGCTATTTGAATTGAATGGAGGGACGAGATTGGCAGTCTTATCAGTCTATTGCCTATCAAGAAAGCTGCTATCACCTCACTGCTCTTCAGGCATTGTGTGTATGAGTGTGTGTCAGTCCAACACAAGCAGTCCTTGTCTAAGCGACTCACAAATGGAGCATGGTGACGTACTGTGGAGTGGGGATCTACACAACTAAACATAAGGCATGGAAACTGACAGGACAAAATGGACGGCCATTAACAGCGTGACCCAGTGACTTCCAGTTCCCCACAGACCTGTGCTATATCTTCTGATAATGAGAAAGGAAACAAAACGTCACACTTTGTAACACAATATTCCCAAGTGACTCTCCACATGTTCTGATGATGTACTGCCTGCTTTATGCAGGTGCAAGAAAAATAGGAAAGTAGATAACAGTAACACCACAGCCAAACAGTTCAACTGTGCTCACTCACTCATGTAAAGATAGCCACAGCACACATATCACATATCAACACACTCACAGACTGCATCTGTATGTAGCTGTTCTTTCTTTAGGTCAGAGTGACATTTAAAGTGCTGGATTGTCAGAGAGCACTTTTTAGTCTTGTGATTTAAAAATGCAAGGCAGAGACAAACCAGGGAACTTAAAAATGTACCCAATCACACACACACACACACAGTCTGGTTTGCTAGCCTTGTGGGGACTCTCCATAGGCGTAATGGTTTTTCTGCTGCACAGACCGTATTTTCTATTGCTCTACACCAACCCTACACCTAAACCTACCCCTCACAGGAAACTTTCTGCATTTTTAGATTTTCAAAAAACTTCATTCTGTGTGATTTATAAGCTTGTTTACCCGTGGGATATAGATTTAGGTCCCCACGTGACATGATCCCCATGAGTGTGTGTTATTCAGGTTTAAGTCCTCACAGGATAAGAAAACAGGTACACACACACACACATATATATATATATATATATATATATATATATATATATATATATATATATATATTTACAGGTAGATAGATGGATAGGCTTTTTAGACATGCATGCATTACTATTTTATAATATTTTTCAGTATAAACATTTCCAGATTTTAAACCACTATGCCATTCCAACCCACTACATTTGTTGTTTTAGAAGCACTGTTACATGTAAACATGGCAGTTCCTGTAAATTTCTCTACCCATCAGGGTGGATTATGAAGACTAACATGTTTGTCTGCCTTCCTGCTGGTTTGTTTAATTATGTATGAGATCAAAGTCACAGATGAAGTCATGTTATTACTATGCCCAGGACTCATGATGATTACAAAATTAGTACTCCCTGTGAGGGGGCTACTTAATGAGCACAGGCTAATTAGCTGGGCGCCATGCTGCCTATTAGAGATCTCTACAGCCAAGAAAAGTTGATTTAGTGATCGCAGACCCTCACTTGTTGCAATTTCCATAGTACATCAGATTATAGAATTATAAAGATTGCTGTTAAAGAATGAGAAAAAAATAAGAGCAGTTGCTGTATTCACCCAAAAAAATGGATATTTCTGTCATCATTTACTGACCCTTGTTCCAAACTTGTATGACTTTCTTTCTGACTTTCTTTCTTCTGTTGAGCATAAAACCAAACCAAACAGTTGCTGGAGCAGCAGCTGTTTAGAAAATGACATGGAAAATAAGAGTTATGTTTTGGTACTCAAGCAGAGATAGAAGATGAATTTACTATTGGAGGCATCCACTGTTGCCAGATCTTTCCTTATGAATCAAGTCTTGTAAAGGCATATGTCCAACACAGTTGGCCGTCTTTGCACTTGTAGGAGCACCACTTACTGGAAAACTATAAAGCTGGCTGGATAAGAAGGTGTGAAGGAAAATGCTGCCATCTTTTCCTTACATTTACTTTTAACTCGCCTCATTTGAGTACGTGCTGTGACCATGGGCCATTTCTTCCCAGGAGCTCACAGGAAGCAGGAGCATTGATTTATTAAGAGTTGGCAAATTAAACCAAACCTCATGAGAGCACCTGGCTTTTTTCGGCAGCTCCATTTGCCAGCATGGCACATTAATGAATAGAGGGATAATAGTCGATGCCGTCTGTGACTCAGTGACGCCAAGAGAATGTGCTGTTTTAGACTCCAGAATTACTCATGATTAACTGGTGGGATTGCGTATGATGATGGCATTGTCTTCTTCCTCCATGGGATATTTGAAAAATAAATGAACTTTTTACACCATGTTGCAGTTCCTTAAGAACACAATCCATTCTTTTGAGTGGCCATTTATTGTTTTGACAATGATAAGTTGTAATGGATGAGAATATTAAGGGGCTATCATTACCAGAAAGCGCCTGTGGTCAGTTTAAATTGGAAGCTGCTTTCATCTGTGGCTGAATACTAATGCTGGTGGGTGGACATGTGTACAGGGTCATGATCATCACATTTAATATCCTGGACCCATCTGACCCACTTTAGGCTTCAGACGCATAGATGACACTAAAGGCTAAGCAACATTTTAAGGTTTTTATAGTAGTTACCCGAATAAACTAGTTCTTCATTGTCAATACTCTATCTCAAATTTAAACATGTTTGAGTCAAGATTCCAGATCCAGATCCATATTGGTTTACCTAGTAAGCACTGTAGTATGCAATACTGAAAATAAAGCTTCTTTCTTGGCATCTGTGGTTCCATGGAGAATCTTTAACATCCATGGAACCTTTACATTGGACTAAAGGTTCTTTGTAGTGAAAAATTGTTCTGTAGATAATTAAAATTTTCTTCACACTAAGAAATAGTTCTTTTAAGAACTGTTCACTGTTCCGAAAATGGTTCATCTATGTCATTGTTGCAAAAAACCTCTTATTTTTAGGAGTATACTGTTGAAAATATTCATATGTATGAACAGGTATTCTGAACATTAAAGGCTCAGCAGAATCTTGTTCTACTGACCTATTTTTTCTTCCCTAGGGGAATTTGAGGGCCCAAAGATAGATAGAGATGTTAACACTCTTGGATATTTGCTTGTGCATCTTCTTGTGGATAATCAAGTGGTCTTGTATCTCGCACAGGAAAGTCTCAACTGTTTCACTCTGTATCTCATCTTAGGATGAATTTACTGAACTGTGTGAGCTGAAGACGAGCAAAGAGGTTGGTTGAAGTGACAGCCAGATCAAGCGTTGTGTAACATTAAAATCACACAGGGAAAAGCCGTTAATGGGCACAGCCAGGACCTCATAAGACCCCACAAGCCTTTGAGTCTCTGGATGATAAAGCATGTGAATGAAGACGTTTCTTCGAGCTGACGAACAGGTTGAGAGAGTTCATAGTGGTTTCATTGTGAAGTGGAGGATTAAGCCACTTTATTAATGTTAGTCTGAGAGTAGAAATTGCCCTTCATTGTGTTACATAGTACGGGTGAGTTCCATAGAAGGCTCAATAGTATAATGAGAATAATGGGATACTATAACAGTATAAAAGTCTACATAATAATGGTAGAGATTCTGTACTACTTCTATTATATTTATACAGCTGTCTTTTTGAAAAATTGCTTCACGTAAGTTAATATGTGACTGGTAAGGAAGCCTAAAGTTACGCAAAGATACAGAGCAGTATAGACTTTATTTGTTTAAAATGTTGCAGCTTGCCATATTAATTGCCATATATATATTCATTAACAACCACTGGAACATTTATGAGCTAAAAATTTTATACTCACGAGATAGACTGCTTACCATCAGCACGAGTAGGAGTTTGGTATAGTTTTTATACAACAGTTCACATACAAGAGCTCTGACTTTTGGAATCAGATCGCTTGAGGTTGTATAACTGATATCTTAAAGTCTTCTCAGCTTTCCTTTACTTTCTTCTATAAAGGTGCATGTTCTGCTTATGTAATATCTGCCTGTGACTTTCAGAAATGTTTTTTTTTTTTTTTTTACAGAGTCTGAAATTGGACATCTTATGTTTTATTCAGTGGCCTGTGCAGATGCACTGACCATTCTCACATTTTGTAAGTCACATATCTGTTATCAGTGTATGGACACATGAGAACATTCTGTGGCGGTCCATGTTAAACACTGCTGTGTAATGGTAGATTTCTGCCATACGCTGGGCTTCCTGAAAGTCACTGGTGGAAGAAGCAGACAGAGTATGTAAGACCCGTTTTTTGCAGGAAGATAAAAGCTGAAGCTATATCACTGATTGCATGGGAATTGAATGGGATGGAGCCGAGCAAGCTCAATTGTGGTGTTACCTGACTGAAGGCAGTGATGTGAAAATATAGCTTTATGCAACAGCTCATTTTATATTTATGCAGGAAGTGTTTATGCTGAGGTATTAGGGAGCATCTTCATCAAATGTTCATGAAAACACCATTAGAGTGCAGAATATGTGAATAAACAGGAAGAAATGATAATCAGATTTGTGGTGGGATTGTAGTCAACTTGATGGGTAGATCTTAAACTGCTCTGTTCTGTTTACAGTAGGATCATTCTATGAAACTCATACCTTTTGATAAGGAGATTTTTAAAGCAATTTATTTGTAGGAATTTTAAAATCTGTCAGACAAATCATTTGTTTATAAAGTGTTAATAAGTTACTCTTTCCATTTCAATCCAAGTTAATATATTTTAATGCATGCTGGAATATTAATATGACTTGGAAAGAAAACTGTGAAGGTTGACAATTTAGAGTTTGAAATTACAATCCTTGTGCTCAAGGTTGTGAAATTACAATATGCTTTTTGGAATGAGGATTTAGTGTTTCAATTATTAGTTGCATCAGAACTTAAGACAAAGTAATAACAAGTGAACATTTGATTTATCCTTGGAGATGTCACTTCTTAAAAGGATGATGATTCCATTATGATTTTATTTGTATTATTTTTATGTAAGATTATAACTTTAAAAGGGGAAAATGATCATGGTACACCACTTTGAGTCTTTTTAATAATATACCGATAACTAAAATATGTGTTCTATGCAATATAGATTTTTTGACAGTAGATAGATAGTTTGATAGATTGATAGTTTGGTAGATTAAATTGTTGAAGAATATATTTTATTCACAGATATAACTGTGTAGAAAAGTTTTCAGTATCCATTCACTGGTGAAAAAATTTCTCAACCAGTGAATGGACAAATCAGGTTTACTCTCTCAACCATCTTTTCATCTGTTCTTCCTCTGGGTTCACAGTGGGGGCAAGAGTGAATTATTCCTCTGCAGTGCGCTGTCAATTACAAACCTATGGCTCCATTTTTCAATTAGCTGGAACGCAGGATCCCTGGCTGAGATGAGCTGAACATTGATCCTTGTCTGAGTCGTATTTGCATCTGATAAAACATCAGTATGTTCGTTGTGCTTTAGTTACACTTTAAACACTGTTACCTTTTGGTCCAACACACTCACATAAATGTATTATTTAATAAGAAAATAAATTTATTCATGATTATTTGTTAGTTGGAATTGCTGGAATTCTCAGGAAGCTTGCATAAGTGAAGATGATAGAACAAGGACAGTTGGATGTTGCTTTTAAACACTAAATGGTCGAGATACTGTACTTGAGAAACAGGACATCAGGTGAATGACTGGAATTAATAAAAAAAAATACTAACTTATAAAATAGTTAGTCATATTCTGTTCATTTCCCATCTTCACTCTTCCATCAGAATCCATTAGTTGTAATATACAGTATACATAAAATACACAATATGATCACACTCCTTAAGGCTCCATGGCTGTAGAACTTTGTGTATATGTGTGAATTAGTGTGTGTAAAGTCATTACATTGCAGAGAAGTGAAGCCTAGCAGAGCTTCTATATGACTCATTTGGTAAGTGGGTTAATTAGAGCGACCCACTAAAGAGGAGCAAACGTGTTTTAGTGTGAGGTTAATGATAAAAGTGCTTGCTGCAGGTCAGGACCACCGAGAGTTTGTGAACACCCTGAGAGATTGGATCCTATACATTCAGTTTCTCACACTCCCGAATCGGATCAAGAAAGGGTCCCTCCTGTCCTTAATATACTGTAGAGTATGACAGATTATTTCTCTTGACATATCCTTGAATTCTCTAACTGAAAACAGACAAGCATATGGCTTTATGCTTCATTGTATTTTATATGAAATTGCCAGATAGACAATGCATTAACATTTATTGAGTTGTTTTGGCAAGTATTATGACATCAATCTATAGATCCTGGGTTCTATTAATAACAACCATCATGTGATCATCATATGTGTTTCAGCCACACCTCCTGGTCACATTATACAAACGTGACAGATTGTGGCTCACGTCCTGAGGCTGGTCACATGCTAGCAAGATCGATTATTGTGTGGGGTTGAGAGAGGGGCAAGGGTTTGAGTGATTAAGTGATTATTCTTATGTAATTCTGGAAGGCGCTAGCTGTTTATTGTCACCGGTTCTTATACTGCTGACTCCTCAAGAGAGTGCTGCACATCTGGTCCAAGCTGCTGGCTGTTGTAAGGGGCTCTAAACATCTGTTTGATCTGTACACAGACAGACAAGAGATGACGCATGCCCTCTGTGCTTTCCCACGCTTGGCCACTGATGGATCATGGGTTTTGACCAATGCATGTCAACTAGATGGCCTTGGGCATGGGCTTCAGTCTTTCATTCTCTTGTGTATGGACTCGTTATGTGTTCGTTAAATATTTCTAGTGGAATATATAAGGAGTAATTGATGACAGACTGTTTTTGAAAATAATTATTGTTATTGTTGTTATTTTTATTAGAATTATTGTTTTCTTCCAATAATAATTAAACAGTCCATCATCTAACAACAACATTTATTTATTTATTTATTTATTTATTTATCAATTTCTGTGTCTGAATAATAGTTTGCTCACGTTATAGGAAATAACTATCATTATCAACTAGAATTATTGTTATTATTATTTAGTGCTGTCAAACCATTAATCGCATCCAAAATAAAAGTTTTTGTTTACATAATGTGTGTATACTGTGTATGTTTATTATGTATATATAAATACAAACACATGCATGTATATATTTAAAAAAAATATGTTATGTTTATATATTAAATATATTTATATATAATGTAAAATATAAGAATATAAATATTTAAATGTATATACATGTAAATATTTTCAAAATATATACTTTATGTGTGTGTATTCATATATACATAATAAATATAAACAGTACACATACATATATTATGTAAACAAACTTTTATTTTGGATGCAATTAATCGCAATTAATCGTTTGACAGCACTATTATTATTATTATTATTATACTGTGTATATATAACAAATACATTTTTGTTATTATTTATTGTTGTATTTATTTGCTTATTTATTTGTTTTAATAATACTGTCTTTATGATATTAGGTATTATGATAATTGCAAGTTTCCAACAACAACAACAGTAATCATTGTTAGTTATCTTGGACTTCCTTACATCAATTATCCTTTTTTTTGTCAAACTGTGCTGCTAAATATGGTGATACACAAGGACAGGTACACTTTACACTAATGGATACTAACTCCAGGCCTCTAAATATTTTATGTGCACATGTAGCACATTGGCCCAGCGTTCCCCATGAGATAGCATAGACCAGTGAAGGAGTCCTAACGTGTATATGGCAATGGGCATCTGGTAGAGACAGTTGAGATTAAGCTTGATGAGAGAAGAACATTATGGCATTCAAGTCTAGAAGCTTCCAGACCTCTCTGCTCTCTTCCGGGGGCGGAAGCAGCTAACAGATGGAGCGCATTTGAGAGCAAGTGTAGCGTTTACCATTGATACACCTCCACCAGCAACAGCGTGAACCCCGGTCAGCGAGTGAGCGTAGCATGATCGCCACAGATGGCCAGTGTTGTTGTGTTTTGCAGATCTTTATACATTTGCTTGGCAGCCTGTCTTGTATATTTCCTTAAAAAACATTTATACTTATGAGTATCATTTTTTTTCCCCCAATGGATCATTCAAACTGGTTTGCAAAACGGTGAATGATTCATTCGCAAACTTATTTGCATAAAAAAGTGCTTATCCAAACGACTGGAAAAATCATAGAAATTCAGTAGGAGTATCTTAAAGGTACATCAGCAGCACAAAACAGCCTTTCATTTTAAGGGTCAGAGAAAATAGTTGTACAAAACTAAATTATGTTGCCAGAAAAAATGATTAAAAAGTATTATGAGAAGCAGAAACGTTCATACATCAGCAACAGACTGAGAAGCTAGAACAATTTGGGTAGCATTTTTCGATAGCGTCCTGGAGTTGTTTACCGCACACATTTTCTCCCTGTTTCCCTGTTTCTTGGCTAGGGGCTGATTGTTTGGCCTGTTGACAACCCTATTAATCTCAGTCCTGTACGGGCCTGTCCGCCTCCCCCAACAAACTATATTTAAAACGCCTTTTGTGATTGTAAAATGTTGTTAACCTTAAGGACGAGCTGACTGGACAAGCGTGATAGCTCTTATCGCTAGCTTATGTGGACAATCCATGAATTATACACAAGTGTTTAGCAAATGTTACCAGAGCTACCACTGCATCAATAGCAAGGATGTGTGTGGGTTGTGTTAGAACGGCTGTATTTCAGTCATCCTCGCTCTGCTTATCAGTGGGTGAGATAAAATACGTGCAGCTCTGGTTTTTTGTGGTTTGGAGAAGAGCTGATTCAAGAACAGACTCTTATACCTGAATCCTACGCCATCAACAGAGCCACGACAAAAGCATTTCACTTTCATTTTGTGTTTGTTTACTGTATTCATGCTGAAATTACAGCCCTTCACTTCTTAGATGGATTTTGTGAATTAAATGAAGACTTGATGATTATTAATCTCATGTAAATTTTACTGTTTGGTCTAGGAATGCACAATATTTATTGGACATTTAATTGTATGCTGTTATTAGGGGTTCAAGCACGTAGTGCTGAAACATATTGTAATTGTAAGGATTTTTATTATTATTATTCTTCCCTAAAACTGATCGTGCAGAACAAACCGTAAGGCCTAGAGAGCTGAAACTTTGTCAGAAGGTAGTAGATTTTGCGCCTGAGTAGCGAGCCAGACTCGCCCCAATCGGCCTATGGGGGGGCGCTACAGCGAACAAAAATGCAAAATCGCTAATAGCTCCTAAACTGCTTGTCATAGACTCAAAAAAATGAAACTTAGTGAAAACATGTGTCATATGACTCTTAACAAGTATGCCAAGTTTCATGGAGATCGAACCATAGGTGGCGCTATAACTGTTAAAAAGGCCTCAAAAACACAACATTTGTATAGAAAATGACCTCAAAATTTATAATATGTTCATATATTCACTTATACACTAGATCTTCATATCATATGATAGATCTCCTCATTCTGAACAACTTTGCCTCTAGAACCATTGCTGTCAATCGAATCGTTCATTAATTATTCAAAAATATGTTGAAAACCTACTTTTGCGAACTAGTCTCTGGTTTTTCGCTCAATCTCGATCAAACCACTGCAGTAGTAATCTCTGGACTCTCTAGATCAATAATTATCAAAAAAATGTTGAATTTTGTCCTTTGGTTAGCTGTAGCTGGGTCATTAAAAAAGGGGTGTGGCCAAATATACCCAGAAGCCTATAAAACCTAAACAAAAACTCAAAACTTTACGAAACGTGTTAAAAACATATGTCAGATGACTCTTAACAAGCATGAAAAGTTTCATGGAGATTGGACCATAGTTGGCGTTATAACAGTTAAAAAGGCCTCAAAAACACAGTATTTCTATATTAAATGACCTCAAATTGCAATAAAATGTTCATAATATTCACTTATACACTATATCTTCATATCATACAATAGATCTTCTCATTCTGAACAACTTTGCCTCTGGGACCAATGCTGTCAATCAAACTGTTCATTTAAATATTTGAGATTATTTTTAAAAAAAAAACCTACTTGAACTAGTGAACTACACTGTAAAAAAAATTCCACAAAATTTACGGTAAAAAACTGGCAGCTGTGGTTGCCAGAATTCTACCGTAAAAAAATACGGTAACAACGTTTTACGGTTTTAACTTAAATTTACAGTTAAATGCACTCTTTAACTGATATAATGTTAATATACCAACCTATTAAAGTACTGAAATCTGTTTTGTACCTTTGAAATACACTGATAACCACCAAATGCAGGTGGTGATGAGAAAGCTCTAAGGATGAACCAAAGCCCATCACAAGCAGCTTTTAAATAATAACATATATAGAAGGTGCACAGTGTCATTCACACAAACACTAAACGCCATCATGGTGAGACTCATTAAACTGAAATATGCAATAAACATTAATTTAACAACATTAGATGTAACATACAACACTAATAAACATAACTGATAAGAAAAAACTAAGAAGAAACATAGTTATTTCAAAGAAAAAACATCAAATTCAAACAGAATTTGAAATGCAATGTAGGGAATTCTGGGAACGTCAGTTTACGGTTTTTCCCTGTAAATTTTACAGGAACTTTCCGTTAACCATTTAACAGGTTTTTACTGAAGCATTTTCACAGTTTAGTGTAGACATGGTTTTAAAATCAAAATCACTAAAATCAGTGCAGTAGTATTCTCTAGACTCTCTAGGTCAATAATTATCAAAAAATATTGAACATATGCATTTGCACAACTATAAACTGGTCATTTTATAATATCTTCTTTACATAGTGTACCCAAAGGCCTATGAATCCTAAAAGAAAGCCCTCAAATTCTCAAAACTGTGTAAAATAATGCATAATTTCATTCTAAACAAGCATGCAAAATTTTAAGAGAGATAGGGCAAAAAATAACTATAGTAGTTATAAAGGGTAAAAACACAGTGTTGTATGAGAAATTGCCATTTATAACCACTAGATGGCAGCGGAAGACTACTAATGGGCTCATTCAACGAGATGGGTATAAACGGAGGTCGGAGCCAGCCGCAAGTGGGTGGGACTTAAGCTGCAAGTGGGCTGTACAAACCAACAGAAGATTTTGATTGGTTTGTTTAATGTCATGTGGGTTGTAGTATCGGTTCACGCTCCTGGTGGCGGTAGTGGGCGAATTTAGTTTAGACGTCTTTCAGTGGCGGCACGGTAGATGAGTGGAAGAGGTAAGCGTGATGTACAATTTTTGTTTGTTTTGTTTTGTAAAAAGTATTACAGGCTGTGAAAAGTACATTTTCTTGGTGGCTTTTGTACAACGTTTTCTTAGTACCACACACATCTTACAATCTGTAATGTTCCTGACAATCTATTTTTTTCTACAAACAATAATTTGCTCTCCAGGTTATGGATACCGAAGACCATAAGCACGTAATGATTGCATGGCATTGTAATTTTGGCAATACTTTCTATGTAGTCAAGTATTTATAATATACATTAGGAGCAGATTCTGATAATGCAGCGCAGCAGGCCAGAAGAGTGAGCTCCTAAAATCTCCTTAATTTCCTGTAATCTGGGTCATAGGCAATGGGCCAGGAGTCCCACATCCCCCGGGGCAGTACACATACCTCGCTACACACACTTGCACAGCTTAGCAGGCTGCAACACACCCACGTAACACATGCTTGACTGTGCCCATTCACATCTCGGCAGCACTCTGAGACGCAGTAAAGAGGGTCAGTTTGCTGGAGTGCAGATATGTCACACTCAGCATGCAGTTTCGCCATGGCTCTTTGGATAGAGTGGATTAAATTAATTGAATATAAGCAGATCAAGCCAGTAAGCTTGATTAAATAACGATTAGTAGCTTGAAAACACTTTTGCTGCTTGATGGTGGAATGGAAAAGCGAATGGTTTGCTTTCAGAGACAAGCAGAGCAGATGGATGATGTGTGGGGTTTATGCTGTATGTTTGGTCTTGTCGGTAACAAAATTAAGCTTGATATGTTCTTTGGGTTGAAAGAGAACAAAGACTCTGCACTACTCTTGTCCCCTCAAGTCTTTCCTCTGCTTCTTTTCTCGCCTCCTCTCCTCATTCCCCTTTCTTTTCTCCTTCCTTTGCATTTCCTTTTATCTCATCTCTCCTTTCTTCATCTTTTGACTCCTCTCCTTATCAGTGTTAATTTCGTTGACGAATAATTTGTCAACAAATTTTTTTTCCACCGACGACGAAAACGAGACGATAACGAACTAAAACTCGTTTTGAATGACAAAAACTACGACGAAAATCTATTGACATTTTCGTCAACTAATAAAAACAAGACGAAATTTGTTAGGGAGGGACAATTTGGGAAGAGATTAATTCAGAACGAATCTGCTGCGTGGTTAGGCGGTATGCGTACAGTACATATGGACATAAGCTAATATACACTTGCTGCACATCTCATAAAAGATTCAAAAATGTCAATATCTGGAAGTAAGAGAAGAGCATACATATGGGTAAATTTGACGACGCAAGAGAGAACTCAATTCGTTCCGGTTTTCTGAGCGCGCACACCGAAGCACTCTTTCGTGTCGCATGAATGGAGAAATACACACAAAATGATGCCGAATTGTCCATTTGACGAGTATTCACGTAAACACAAGAGATTACGTCTTAAGTGTACGTAAACCGTAGGGAGAACGTGTATCAGTACATTGTATCCATGCATTCGGTTTTAAAGAGATAGCAGCTCAATTTAGTTGCTATTGTCTGTGGCACTGATGTTAATCAAGCAGCAAAAGAAAGACACAGAATCACCCACTGCTCTTGACTCAATCACTCTAGTAGCCCTAATAAAGATTCAGCTAAATTTATTTATAGAAATAAATATGTCTGCTTGAAAGAATGAAGAATAGAAGATTGGATAAGCCTATATAACAATTGGTATTTAATTGAAAAGAAGATCATGTTCTTTTTCTTTATGAGAAGTGGTTTTATTTAATTTTAATATAAAGGCATGTTGTGTGTCACCGCAGTTAAGTCGGTGTCTATCATGAAAAACCTTAATATCAAACCTATATAATGAGTTTGGAAATTTTAGAGAAATGCTTAATAAATGCATTACACTGTAACTACACCCATTCGATTTTAACCGACTAAATTTACCGTAGATTTAGCCGACTAAAATCTTATGATATTTAGTCTACTAAAGCTAGACTAAAACTAAAAACAATTCAGATGACTAAAATATGACTAAAACTAAATGGCATTTTAGTCAAAAGACTATGACTAAAACTAAATCAGAATTTGCTGTCAACATTAACACTGCTCCTTATATCTCACCTCCTTTCTTTTGGTCTTCTATCCACCCCACCTCCTCATCTCTCTCAGTTCCTTGTCTCACTTGGTCTCTATTCAACTCCTCCAAGTCCCTCATCTCACCTTCTCTTAACTCTCTCCTTTCCTTTACTCACATCTCCTCATATATTTCAGCTCCTCTACTTTTGGTATCCTCATCTTTTGACCACTCTCATCTCTTACATGTTGTCTCATCACTTTTCCTCATCTCTTGCCTCTCATTTATTATATTTTGACTTCTCCCATGATTTCTCATCTCCCTTCCCTCTTTTTCTTAACTCTGTCTTACCTCCTCTACTCATCTTTTGACTCCTCTCACCCTTCTTTTCATATCTTCTCATAATTTGACTGCTCTCCTCATATCTCAACTCACCTCCTTTCTTTTGCTCTTCTATCCATTCCATCTCCTCATCTATCTCAGTTCCTTGTCTCTCTTCATTATTTTTAAACTCCTCATATCTTCTTCTCATCTTTCATCTCAATTTTGGGACCCTTTTTTGGGAACTCTCTTCTTTCCTTTTCTCACAACTCCTCTACTTTTGGTCAACTGTTAAATTTGACTCTTCTCCTCTCTGCTCTTTACATTTGTTTCACCTCCTCTCCTCATCTTTTGATATCTCACCTCTTGTCCTCCTGTTTCGACTCTACATTTCTTTCCTCATCTTTCCTCTCATCTTCTTCCCTGACAGAATCCTCTCAACTCCTCAACTCCTGTCTTTTCATCATTCAACTCCTATCATCTCCTCTACTCATCTTGTTTTTCTTTCTCTCTCTCCAACTTGTCTCTCCTTTGCTCTTTCATCTTGAATCCACCCATCTCTGCTCCTCATTTCTCATCTCATTTCTTTATCCTTCACCTCCTCTCATCTCTCATCATAGTTCAATGCTTGCTGCACATTCATGAAATCAATCACTCCCTGAAAGCTTGTTTGTTCCTCATGTCATCTCATTTGACTACCTTTCAACTCCTCTCCTCATCTTTAGTCTTTTTCCAATCTTGATTGCCATCCACTTATCATCTAGGAAGATATGTTTCTGATCATTCAAATGGATCGGCCTAGCCCGTTCTTCTTGGTAACAAGGCTCAACGCTTTGGCAACCCATTACCTAGCAACCCAAGCCGGGAAAGCAAAACATTTCCATCAAATTAAATAAAACCTGAAGGACCGAGGAGAAGCTAAACACTTCCTTCCACACAAACTAGTCCTCTCACAGAAGAGAGGATGCCTCATCAGAATGAGGTATGTGCAGCACAGACGTCCTTACATACAAATACACATAAACACAGTTACAGCCAAACCAGTACTTGGCACTCAGATGAGTGTTAGGTTTGTTAAGGCACAGGATGGAAGGCCGGACTCCAAACCCAGTGAATAAAGCCCAGCCTCTCATCACAACTCACAAAGAGAACCATTTATCTCCAGCCCACTGCTGATACAGATGACAGTGATTTTAACTCTCTCTCTCACACACAGCTACATTTACGGTCCAGTATTGTACAGGGAGAGAAGTGTGAGTCTCACACTTTGAAGTGAAGGTAAGTGATGAGAAAGAAACAGATCACACAACAAATTAAATTCAGTTAACCAAAATATTTAAGATGGTAAATGAGACTTGTATATTTTTCCAAATGTCTCCTTTTGTATTCTGAGATCAACGGTCAAATATATCTGTCTAACACATAGGGCTGGGTGATAAATCGATAACGATAATTATCGCGCGATATAAATTCTCAACAAACGATAACAAGAGTTCGATATAATGTTTATGAGGCAAAGGCGGAATGAAAAAGCGCTAATCATTTGAAGTGTGCCACTCAGACCGTTTATCCACTCAGATCAAAGTTCAAACAGCGACGTGGCGCAAGCTCACTATGAGTCTTGCTTACGTGACACTGAACAGCGCTGTGAGATCCAGTGTGAAGTGCTTGAACTCAGCGAGGAACACAAATAACTCTGTTTACAGCCAGATGAAACGGCGTTGACAAACAGTAGAAACACTGTGTGCAACAATACAGTTAGAAGGCTTTTCAATCTACAAATTGCCATTACCATAGATTTATTGTAGTAGCCTACCACTAACTGCACCATGGTATTGAGTCAGAAATATGTATATTTGTGTCGAATTTTATTATATTATTAATGTAGGCATGTATTAAATGTATTGAGTAATGGAATGTAATTACACTATTTTTTTGTGATTAAGCTATAGCGTTTATGCGTTGCTAAATGTATTTAGACAACTGTTTTTCATACAAATACCTAAAAACCATATTACATTTTTACCATGATATTGAGGTATATTTGTATGCTATATTTGTGGTTTATCTGTGATTATCATGATCTAAATGTATGCTACTATGGAAGACCAGTGGTTAAAAAAAACACTTCAAACAGTCAGAATAATTACATTTCACCATATAAAAATGGGATTTCTACAATTTTTACAGATATAACTGATTTTGATAATGAACATAAATCTACATCTGCATCCTAACTCAAGCTACTATCAAATGTGTATTTCTAAGAGACCAAAAAAAAGTGGTATATTATTAATATTATTAGGCAACACCAACCTGTTTCTTGATTTGAAACAATATTACTCCTTAGAACATGCACAACTAAGAAATTATTTTTTTAATTAAGATAGCCTACTTATTTTGTTAAGGAAAAATGACTGGAAAAGTTTAAAGAATTCGAAAACGAAGTGTTTGTCATGTTCTGACCATAAAGAATAGTTTTGAAACCCCAATTAACCGTTTGATTTTTACAACTTTCACATTGGAGCAAAAATCTGCCTTTAAACTTGAAAGAAATAAATTATCGATATCGTCTGATATGAAAAAAAAAAATTATCGTGATAATTTTTTGGCCATATCGCCCAGCCCTACTAACACACGGTTATATAGAAAAACAATGGAAAAAACAATGCAGTGGAATGCAAAAAGGTGTTTTGTGGCACACCATGTCTCCAACAACATTTGACTTTCTATACTGGATGTGTACATTTGAATATTCCAAATCCATTTGTCCTGTTGTCAGAAGTAGCACCAATGCATCAAGTACGATGCATTCAGAAATAAAACAAGGCATCATTTACTTCCAGAAACGATGTGCAAATGTAGACAGTATCTCTGATTATACTGGGGTCTGTTTGCTTTTCATAATAAAGTTTATGTAAGAAATATTTTTAAATGTGGGTGTGCATATGTAACATTGTGTAAATGACAACAGGCAGAGAGAGAAAGACAATCCAGATGAAGTGTCTCCAGGTACACATGGTAGCACT